>PVKM010044026.1:0-12356 GCA_004027735.1 Carollia perspicillata | reverse complement strand
TTCTTTCTATTCCAAACTGTTGATTTGAGTCCTGGTTTTCTCCCTTCACTGTTGATTCCCTGTATATTTTTCTTTATTTCATTTTGCATAGCCTTCACTTTTTCTTCTATTTGGTGACCATACTTGACCATTTCTGTGAGTATCCTGATTACCAGTGTTTTGAACTCTGCATCTGATAGGTAGGCTATCTCCTGATCACTTAGTTCTATTTTTGGAGCTTTGATCTGTTCTTTCATTTGGGCCACATTTCTCGTCTCAGTGCACCTGTTATGTTGTAAGAGGAGGAGCCTTAGGTATTTGCCAGGGCAGTGCAACTCGTGTTGTTGCATTGTGGTGTTGTATGTGGAGGAGTGGTCTGAGAGGAAACAATGCCGCTTGCTCAGTTCTTGGCTAGCTTTCAGTCACTTCCTCAGCTACCCAAAAGCAAATTGGGTTCTTCTTGTGCTGTTCCTGGGTGGGTGGGTTTGTGTATGTTCTAGTACATTGTGGGTCTCTCCAATGAACTCTCCTTGTGAGGCTGGGAGTTTCTCTTGCTACCACAACCCACACAGGTTTTTACAGTCAGAGGTTTTGAAGCTTTATTCCCCCATCCTGGAATCCTGGGTTGTGTGGTCTGTCTTGCTCCTCAGTTGTCCCTCCTGGTTTATCTGCATGCAAATGTGGGACCTCCCAGTCTGCCCGCTGCCATCTTGCCTGCCTAGTCCTCTAGCCACCTCGTTGCTGCCAGTCCTTTATGCCCTGGATGCCCATCTCTGCCTCTCCTACCATTCTGGATGAATGTTTAACTACTTGGTTGTTGGACTTCCATGGAGTTTGATTTTCTGGCAGTTCGGGTTATTTTCTTTGTAAATTTGTTGTTGTCCTTCTTTGGTTGTGTGAGGTAGCAAAGTGTATCTATCTATGACTCTATCTTGGCCGGAAGTCCAAGATTCTTCAAAAAATTTAAAATAGAACTACCATATGATCCAACAGATCCACTTCTGGGCAAATGCATCCACTTTTATCAGAAGGAAACAAAAACAACTCAAAAAAGCTATCAATCAGTACCCCCATGGTCACTGCAGCATTATTTATACTAGCCAAGTCATAGAAGCAACCTAGATGTCCATTGATGGATGAATAGATAAGAAAATGTAATTTACACATACATATATGCATAGATATAACATTTGTATCTACATATACATTATATATAAACATATGTACATGCATGGAATATTATTCTCCATAAAAATGAAGGAAATCTAGCCATTTGTATAATGAATGGACCTTGAGGCCATTATGCTAAGCAAAATAAATTAGAGAAAGACAAATACTGTATCATCTCACATAAATGTGTAATCTAAGAAAAACCAAACTCAGATACAGGGAACTGGTTGACAGGTACCAGAGGCAGAGGTCAAAAGGTATGAACTTCTACTTATAAAAGATAAAAACCTGGAATTTTAAAATAAAAAATCGTGTATTTATTCTCACATGTTTAAACTTCAGTCACCTTCAAAGTACTCTCCATTTGATGCAATACACCTATTGAGACATTTTCCCACTGCTCAAAAGTTTTTGAACTTGTCAATTTAGATGCCTTTTCATGGTTCAGTCATTTTTTTTATTTATCTCTTCTACGCTGTCCAAGCATTTTCCTTTAAGGACTTTTTTCATCCCGAAAAACAAACAAACAAAAATGTTTGCTTGGGGCAAGATCAGATGAATAAGGAGGGTGGAGCATGGGGGATCATGCCATTTTTGGTCGAAACTACTGAACACACAGTGTGGTGTGGGTAGGTGCACTGGAAAATCCCCCATAATGAAATGGGCAAACACGTTGAAGAGTCTTCAAAAAAAATTCATTGAAGCTGAACACAGTCTCTCACAAAAATGCCAGCTCATACACTGATACAGATGGGTTTCTAGAACACTCACCTACTAGGAGAAATCTGTACTACCAGGGACCTGCCCTCCAGAAGGTAATTCCAGGTTTCTGGGGTCCCCCTTATAAGTTCTGGAGATGCAATGTGATTACACTTAACTGTACTATATTATATATTTTGAAGTTACTTAGAGAGTAACTTTTAAAAGTTCTCATCACAAGAAAAAAATTGTAATTATTTGCTGTGATGGATATTGTTATTCTATTCATTAATTCATGTTACATATATATATATGCACACACACAAATATATTTCAAATCATGTTGTATGCCTAACATAATACAACATTATGTTCAATTATGTCTCATTTAAAAAAGGAGAAAACAAAAAATAATATAAGTAAGCCTTAACATAGTAATAATTAAATTAAATGTCAATAGTCTAAATGCATCAGTTAAGAAACAGAGATTTACAGCATTTAAAAAAAAAAATGATCCAGGGCTTCTGGTCAAGATGGCAATGTAGACAGACATTGCTTGCCTCTTTGCACAATCACATCAAAATATGGAACAACCATTGCTCAGGAACATCAGAAATCAAATTGAATTAAAGTCTGATAACTACAAAATGGAGTAGAATGCAGGTGTGACAACTACAGAATTGAAGAAACCACATCCATCCTAACTGGTAGAAAAGGTGCAGACACGGAATGGGATGGACCCACATGGATAAAAATTCTGGAGGGATACCTCAGGGGCAAGGAGTCCAGGATGCACGCCAGGTCCCCCAGCCCAAAATTCCAGTACCAGAAGAGGTCCCCACAACTTCTGGCTGTGAAAACCAGTGGGGATTGAGTTGGTGGAGGAGTCTACTGGAGCCCTAAGCAGTTCCTCTTGGCGACCTCACACACAGACTCACCTACTCAGACTGGCTCCCCCTGAGCTCAAGCATCAGGGTGGCAGCTGGAAGGGCACCAGTGGTATACAGGGAGAGACTGAAGTGTTTGGCATTGGGGCAAGCAGAGGCCATTGTCCCTTTGCTGAAACCTCACCCCACAAAATGGCAGGCTGGTACCTTATGTGAAACTCCATCAACCTGGCTAACACTGTGTCACCCACCTAAGAGATCCATAGAGGCTGTACCCCACACAATTTACATGCCCTCCCAAGATGCTTTTCCATAAGAATGGCTTGTCTTGGCTCCTAAATCCTACCAAACAAGCAACATTTCGCTTCAGTGAGCCCTAAGGGCAGCTATATTAGAGTAACGGCTTGGCTTCACCTGGGAATCTCCAAGCCCAGCACAAGTAGCAACCATCTCAGATTGCTTTATAGCTCAGGGTGCCCCAGCAAAACACAGGTGGGGGCTGACCTTGGCCTACACCAACTGGAAACCCCAGGGCCAACACACTCAGTGGACAGCTACAGACCACATTGGAGCACCACCACCTGCACAACTGATCCTCCACAGAGGGTGGAGGTTGGGGGTCAGTGGTCACAACCAGTCTTTGTAGCTAACTGGCCTGAGTAAATCCCTCCCATTGACCTGCAAACAGCATCCAAGGCTCAAGCACAAGAGGAGAGTGTACTCAGCCCACACAATGGGTTCACCTCAAGTACCCACCTTGAGTGATAAGGGAGGCTGTGCCACTGGACCCTACAGGACACCTACTACATTAGGCCACTACCAAGACACAGAGTCAAAGCAGCTCCACCTAATACATAAAAACAAACACAGGGAGGCTGTCAAAATGAGGAGACAAAGAAACATGCCCAAGCTGAAAGAATAGGAGTAATCCCCAGAAAAAGAACTAAATGAAATGTAGATAAGCTAATAGACACAGAGTTCAAAACAAAGTTTATAAGCATTTTCAAGGAACTTAGAACTTCAAAAAAAAAAAAGCACACAGAAACCATAAAAAAGAACCAATCAGAAATGAATACAATATCAAAAATGAAAAATACACTAGAAAAGATCTACAGTAAATGAATGGGACTGTATCAAACTAAAAAGCTTCTGCACAGCAAAAGAAACCGCCAACAAAACAAAAAGGCAATAGAGCAAATGAAAAAGACATTTGCAAACAACAGCTCCAACAAAAGGTTAACATCCAAATGTATAAAGAATTCATACAACCCAACATCAAACAAATAAGCAGTCCAATGAAAGAATGGGCAGAGGACCTAAACAAACAGACACCTCAAAAGGACATACAAATGACTGACAGATTTTCTGTCTGGAAGATCTATCCATTGAAGTCAAGGGTGTGTTAAAACCCCCAAACTATGACTATATTTCTGTGGATCTCTCCCTTTATGTCTATCAATATTTGCTTTACATATTTAGGTGCTCCTATGTTGGGTTTACCAGGGTTATATCCTCTTATTGGACTGTTCCCTTTATCATTATGCAGTGTCCTTCTTTGTCTCTTACTATAGCCTTCATTTTAAAGTCTATTTTCTCAAATATAAGTATTGCTACTCCACAAAAGTCCCCCACATAGCAACAGTGATCCTGAGAAAGAACAAAGTTGGAGAAATCATGCTACCTAATATCTAACTGTACTATAAGGCAACAGTGATCAAAAGAGCATGGTACTGGCATAAAAACAGACACATAAATCAATGGAATAGAGAGCCCAGAAATAAAAACCCACAACTTTTTAGTCAATTAATATTCAAGAGGAACTTACAATGGACTAAAGATAGTTTATTCAATAAATGGTGTTGGGAAAATTGAACAGATACATGCAGAAAAATTAAACTAGGCCACCTTCTTACACCACACACAAAAATAAATTCAAAATGGATCAAAGACTTAAATTTTTTACCCGAAACCATAAACATCCTAGAAGAAAACATAGGCAGCAAAATCTCAGACATTGCTCATAGCAGTATTTTATTGGATATATCTCCCCAGGGAAGGAAAGCAAAAGAGAAAATAAACAAATGAAACTAAAGCTAACTAAAAAGTTTTTGCACAGCAAAGCAAATCATCAACAAAATAAAAAGACAACCCACAGAATAGGAGAATATATTCGCCAATACATCTGATAAGGAGTTAATATCCAAACTTTATAAAGAATTTACAAAACTCAACATCAAAAAAAACCAAACAATCCGATTTTAAATGGGCAAAGGACCCGAACAGACATTTCTCCAAAGAGGACACACAAATGGCCACTAGACATATGAAAAGATGCTCAATGTTACTAATCATCAGAGAAATGCATATAAAACCACAGTGAGATACCATATCACACCTGTTGGAATGGCTATCATGAAAAACTCAGCAAACAAGAAGTGCTGGCAAGGATGTGAAGAAAAGGGAACCCTTTTGCACTGTTGGTAGGAATGCAGACTAGTGTAGCCACTGTGGAAAGCAGTATGGAGACACCTCAAAAAATTAAAAATGGATCTGCCTTTTGACCCAGCAGTCTCGCTTCTGGGAATCTGTCTGAAGGAACCCAGAACACTAATTCAAAAGAACAGAAGCACTGCTATGTTCATTGCAGCATTATTTACAATCACCAAGATACAGAAGCAGCCCAAGTGTCCATCAACAGATGATTGGATAAAACAACTATGGGGCACTTATACGATGGAATTCTACTTGGCCTTTAAAAGGAAAATTGTACCTTTTGCAACAGTATGGATGGACCTGGAGAACATTATGCTAAGTGAAGTAAGTCAGTCAGAGAAAGACAAATACCATGTGATTTCATTAATATGTGGAATATAATGAACAAATTGAACTAACTAGGAAAATGGGGACAGATTTTCAGATGGAGAGCAGGATGGCAGCTAACTGCAGGGAGGGGGAGGCTAGGGGGTAGAGGGATTGAGCAAAAAAGAAAATGGACTCATGGACATGGACAACAGTGTGGTGATTGCTGGAGGGAGCGAGTATAAGAGGACTAAAAAGTAATATAAAAAATACAATAAAAATTAAAAGTAAAGAAAAAATAAATGATCAACAGATGTATGCAAAGATGCTCAGCTTCACTTGCTATTAGTGAAATGCAAATCAAAACTACAAATGAGATGCCACTTCACACCTATTAGAATAGCAATTATTGAAAATACAAGTAATAAGTGTTGGAGAAGTTGTGGAGAAGAATGTAAACTGGTACAACCACTATGGAATTCCCTCAAAAAATTAGGAATGCAGTTACCACGTGACCCAACAACTCCTGTTCTGGGTATTCACCTTAAAAATTTGAAATAATGGAATGAGACTCAGCCATAAGTAAAGATACAATATTGCATTTGCAACAACATGGGTACATCTTTATCATGCCAAGCAAAATGAGTCAGAAAAAGTCAAGAACCATAAGATTTCACTCACTTGTGGGATATAAAACTGAAAGCAATGACTGAACAAACAAGAAAAACAAACAAAAACCTCTTGACACAATTTACTCATTTTCTACACTTATTATACAGCTACAGTAATCAAGACCATAGTGTTGGTGGGGGATTGACATAGATCAGTGGAACAGAATTGAGAATCCAAAAATAGATTCACACAAACATGCCTGAATGACTTTTGACAATGGTGCAAAAGCAGTTTATTAGAGAAAGGATACCTTTTCAACAAGTGGTAATGAAACAACTGGCTAGCCACTGGCCAAGAAAAATAAAGTGCCTGGAACTACAACTCACACTTTATATAAAAATTAGCTCAAAACAGATCATAGATTTAAATGTAAAATATTAAAGTATAAAACTTTTAAAAGACAAGACTGAAAAATTGGGGGACCTAAGGCTCAGTGAAGAGTTCTTAGATATGACAGCAAAATCATAATCCATAAAAGAAAAAATAGAGAAATTGGACTTATTCAAAATTTAAAACTTTTTCTCTGTAAAGATTCTAGAGATTGGGAAAAATTATTCACATACCACATATCTGACAAAGGCCTCATATCTGGAATATATAAGGAAATCTCAAAGTCACCAGTAAAAACAATCCAATTACAAAATTGGCAAAAGACACAAAGAGCTATTCCACTGAAGAGGATATAGGATGGCAAATAAGCACATGAAAGATGTTCAACATCACCAGCTTTTAGGAAAATGCCAGCTAAGAGCATAATGAGACATTACTAAACGCCTATTAGAACTAAAAAGCTGTGATAATACAAAATCCTGGCAGGGGTAGAGAGGGAGAGAGGTCGGGAAAAAGTAATTTTTTCCCTTGCCTATAATAATACATTGAGCATTATTAAACTTTATTACATGAGCATAGCTCTGAAAATTTGTATGTCAAAAAAATAATATTGTATGTCTTAGTTTTCCTACCTGTCAAGGGATTTGGAAGGAGGGGGGAATATAGGTCCCCTTCATAATGTTAAAAATAATCAGAGAAAATATCATAATAATCATGAAGTAGGAATTTTTTTAATAAAAAGAATTCCAGCCTAACTTCTCAAAGGAAAATTATATTTCACTTAAAACCTACAACTTATTTCTGTCAAAGCATATAATAGCCACAAAAATGTTTTTTATTTGTAGGTTTTGGTGAAATTCTGGTCAATATATGAAAGACCTCCAGTGTGTCCTCATTAAATATAAGTTGTGACACCTCCTTCAGGAGAACATAGGCAGGAAAATCTCAGATATTCCTTGCAGCAATATTTTCATTGATATGTCCTGTAGAGCAAGGGACATAAATGAAAGAATAAACAAATGAGACCTCATCAAATTACAAAGCTTCTTCAGAGCTAAAGAAAACAGCATTAAAATGAAAAGAGAACCAACCATATGGTAAAATATACTTGCCAATGATACCTCAGACAAGGGTTTGATCTCCAAAATATATAAAGAACTCAGACAACTCCACTCTAGGAAGACAAACAACCCAATTAAAAAATGGGCAAAGGAGTTGAACAGACACTTCTCCAAGGAGGACATATGTCTCATCTTTAAGAGAAAGAGACATATGAAAAGATGGTCAGCATCCTAGCCATCAGAGAGATGCCAGTTAAAGCCACAATGAGATACCACTTCACACAGGTGAGAATGGCCACCATAAACAAAGCAACAAACAAACTAAAAATGGAGCTGCCTTTTGACCCAGCAATTCCACTGCTAGGATTATATCCTAAGAACCCTGAAACACCAATCCAAAAGAACCTATGCACATCAATGTTCATAGCAGCACAATTTACAATAGCCAAGTGCTGGAAGCAACCTAGGTGCCCATCAGTAAATAAATGGATGAGAAAACTGTGGTACATTTACACAATGGAATACTACACAGCAGAAAGAAAGAAGGAGCTCCTACCCTTTGCAACAGCATGGATGGAACTAGAGAGTATTATGCTAAGTGAAATAAGCCAGGTGGTGAAAGACAAATATCATATGATCTCATCTTTAAGTGGAACCTAATCAACAAAACAAACAAGCAAGCAAAATATAACCAGAGACATTGTATTTATAGTTTTAGACTTGCTCTTTCCACTTGAAAATATTTATTTGTTCATAATATCATATTGAAAAAATGTAACAACTTTTGCTTTCAAATACCCTGGAGGACTATTTTCACAATCTAATACCGCCTTTTCCAATATCCAGGTAGACATGTATTTAAAGTGATTTTAAATTATTAATTGAAATAACTATGCAATTAATTTAAGTAACTATGCAATTCTGAAAATCCTGTCTTCAGTGAGAAGGCAGGAAAAACAGAGTTATGAAAATGGCAGGCTGTCCTAACCGGTTTAATAGTGCTCTCTCCCAAAACTACACTGATGAGGAAGAAGGAGGAAGGGTGGGAAACTGGTAAATCTAAGAAAGAAGCTAGCAGAGGGGAAGGCTGAAGACCAAGCCAAATTATACAAATCCAAAGGTTCAAAATGACTTTGAATTTCTCGAGAGCAGCATTGGAAGCAAGACAACAGTGGAGCAATACCTTCAAACTTCATAAGAAAAATCATTTACTTACTAGAATTCTCAAATTTAAGAGAAAGTTCTCAACATGCTAAAGAAAAGGTAGTTTAACAGGTAACTATAACATTAGGGTAGAAAGAAGGGATTTAAAAAAAAAACAATGGGTGGGGTGGGGGAGTGGTGGGGAGAAAATGCAAACAAGTGTAATTGAACAATAATAAGGTAATTTGTACATAAAAAAAGAAAATGTATAATTCTTTCCTTAGGGGTATGAAACAGAATATTAAAATTCTAGATCAGTCCAATATTGATTTGTATTAACCATGCAAATCAGTAACTTCTAAACCAGCAGAGTAATCTTTCAAATAACTCTGTCATTAAGAAAACAAAGGGGAGAATTCCTGCCTGAACTTAGTATTAAGAAAGAACTATACTTCTCCTGAATAAAGGATTACTCTAAACTTATGAGTATTTTAAAATAAAAATTTAAAAAAATAAAAATAAACTTATGAGCATTTTGAATTATGTAACTGGCCAGGTTTCCCTTTTCATGTGACTTGCTTGAAAGATCAGAAATAAATTACAGTTGACAAAATAAATAAATAAATAAAATAAAAAATGGAAAGAAAGGTCTTTAAGAAGCAATTTGATCTTTATTCTGTTGGGTGACTGACTCAGAATGGAGATGTATTCTCTAGGGGTTTATTCTCTGAAAGAGTAAAAGAGAGGACCCAAGGATGTGTAACATGTCAGAAACAGGAAAATTAAACGATTGCATACAACTAATTGGGAAACGCTAAGATATCTGGTCTTCTTCCCCTCCTTGGCTCCCAGAACACTGGCAATCAGAGCAGAACTTCAAAGTAAGAGATTTCAAAATCAGACTAATAATGGAGACCTATAAGCATCTACAAAGGTCCTATAATCTTGGTATCCCCCAACCCATTCTTTTCTCCACCCTCCCCTGAATTACCCTTTGTGAAGCTAGTACATCTTTAGTTTCATTGAATTTACTTAAACCTTGCCCACTCACTTCCCTAAATGGGGTTCTTGTAAACTCCACAGGGAAACAGAAACTTGCTCCTACAGTTCAACTTGTTTTCCAGGGAGCCTTGATGTAACTGTGGCAATACTATCTATTCTTTACATAGCTTGGTTTGTCAGTGTTACTCAGATTTTCAAAACAGTATGTTGTCTAGACATACTCACTTAGGAAGGTGATAAAACATTCTCTGATAATATCATTAGGTTAATGGAGAATCTACATCTTTGCTGATTATTATTCATTTATCAGAAATTATCTGAATAAATTCTTTTCACAATGTAGTTCAAATGAATAGAATTCAGAAGATGTTTTCCCCTCTAAAATAGGAATCCATAGTTTTCTATTATTTAAGATTTCCTACACTTAGACATATTTATATTTATTTAGTATTGATACAGTCATTTTTTGTTTTTGTTTAATGAGGAATTAGAAGAATTATAAATACATCCATTTTATACGGTCTACGTAGATAATTTGCTTGTTGGGAACCACTTCCCATATTTTCTTTTTTTTAAATCCTTTTTAAATTAAAAAAAATATTTTATTGATTATGCTGTTACAGTTGTCCTGTTCCCCCCTTCATTCCCCTCCACCCTGCACACCCCCTCCCAACCACACCCCCCCCCCTTTACTTCATGTCCATGTATCATTAGTTCTTTAGCTTCTACATTTCCCACACTACTCTTGCCCTCTCCCTGTCTATTTTCTATCTATCAGTATGCTACTTATTCTCTGTACCTTTCCCCCCTCTCCCCTCCTCCCACTCCCCTGTTGCTAACCCTTCCTGTGATCTCCGTTTCTGTGGTTCTGTTCTTGTTCTAGTTGTTTGCTTAGTTTGTTTGTTTTTGTTTTAGTTGTGGTTGTTAATAATAATTGTGAGTTTGCTGTCATTTTACTATACATGTTTTTTATCTTCTTTTTCTTAGATAAGTCCCTTTAACATTTCATATAATAAGGGCTTGGTGATGAACTCCTTGAATTTGACCTTATCTGAGAAGCACTTTATCTGCCCTTCCATTCTAAATGAAAGCTTTGCTGGATAGAGCAATCTTGGATGTAGGTCCTTGCCTTTCAGAACTTGTTAAATCCTCTTTTGAGGACAATTTTTTCATTGCTTTTAGATAGAGAGGAAGGGGGTAGAGAGAGAGAGACAGGGAGAGGGGGGAGAGAGAGGAAAAGAGAGAGATTGGTAACCTTCTTGTACCCTCCCTGACTGGGGATTGAATCCACAACCTGGGCACATATCCTAACCAGGAATCTAACTCACGACCTTTTGGTTATGGATGATGCTCCAACCAACTGAGCCACACTGGCCAGGGCCCCATTTTTTTCTTATAGATGAGGTCAGCTGTTGTTAGCCTTTCCCTCTTTTTTAAACCAATTATTTTATATGACATCAATTTTACTTTGCTAAAATAAAATACGTACATAATGAACATTTTAACACACACAATTTAGGAAGACAATGCAGTGTCACAACTTAAATATAAAAGAAATAAATCAAAAGTAATTTATAATGAAAAAGTAAATCCTTGTGACACTTCTGTACTAAAAGGCATAATTAAGTATTACGTTGCTTATACCTATACAAAGCGTCATTCTAAATATAACCCTATAAATGCAAGCTGATACAGCGTGTTGTACTGCTGGCTGAAACACCGCAAACGTACCTCTGTAGGGAGAGATGTAAGCATATCCACAGACCATCTAAGCTAGGTGTGTCAACTGCTCTATCTATTCCTAGAATTCTGACCTAATGCACTGCCCCCTGCAGGTCTTCTGAGACCAGGAGACAAAAGGTTACCTTGTCACTAGAACTGTAAGTGAAAGATGTGGTGCTTAATGTGGCAAACATTATCGTTACTGTCCAAGCCAGGGGTCTTACTTATTCTCACATTCCTGATCTATGGCCATGATACATGAGATCTCTGGGGTTTTTTTAAATGTTTTTATTTTTAAAAAATTGGGGGCCAGGGGACTGCTACTGTGCCAATAACCAACAGCTCTGATGGTCTGAATGTTTTTTATAAACATTTTTTTTACTGTTGTTCAGGTACAGTTTTCTGCCTTTTCCCCCTACCCCTCCCCACCACCCCAACCCTCCCCATCTCCCTCCCCTGTTTCCATGCCCCCCCTTGTTATTGTCCATG
This sequence comes from Carollia perspicillata, assembly GCA_004027735.1. Lineage (NCBI taxonomy): Eukaryota > Metazoa > Chordata > Mammalia > Chiroptera > Phyllostomidae > Carollia > Carollia perspicillata. The sequence continues at coordinate 403 of PVKM010044026.1, read as the reverse complement.
TGTGCTTTATAATTGTTCCTGCAAACCCTTCACCCTTTTCCCCTATAATCCCCTCCCCTCTCCCCTCTGGTTGATGGTCTGAATCTTAAAGAAGCTGGATTTACAGCAGGAGTGTCAAACTCATTTTCACTGGGGGCTGCATCAGCCTCCTGGTTGCCTTCAATGGGCCAAATGTAATTTTAGGACTGCATAAATGTAACTACTCCTTAACTAGGGGCAAGGGTCTCGCTGCTGCCAGGTAGCAACAAGGTGCTGGGCCAGATAAAACAAGGTGGAGGGCCGGATTCAGCCCGTAGGCCTTGTGTAACTTGTGATGTCCTTAAACCCATGCAGTGCTTCAGTCCAATTCCAAAGGTTGGTCTTTCATATTAGGAGTAATCATATATATGGATGAAATTTTTTT
>PVKM010044025.1:0-12342 GCA_004027735.1 Carollia perspicillata | reverse complement strand
CAAGCAGCTGCGGCAGCAGGCGGTGTTCCAGTGAATCCAGAAAATGTTTCTTCAAGAGCAGTGTTATTTAATTCATCAGTCTTCTCTTACTGGTTGGTTCTACTGCCACTGACGAGCGTTAGAACCTGAACTCCGCTCGGCCACTCCTGGCCTGGGCGGCTCACGGTGGGGTTCCGGGTACATGAAGAATGCCCCTGCGGCCTGTCACTTCAGAGAATTCCCCATGAGGGTCAAGAGCCCCAGATTAACATGCTATTTTTGACATTGTTTAGCCCTAGCTGGTGCAGCTCGGTGAACTGAGCACCAGACTGCGAACCGAAGGGTTCCCAGTTCAGGGCACAGGCCTGGGTTGTGGGCCGGGTCCCCCGTAGGAGGCGTGTGAGAGGCAGCCACACATTGGTGTTTCTCCCCCTCTTTCTTCATCCCTTCCCCTCTCTAAAAATAAATACATAAAGTCCTTTTTAAAAAAGCTTAAATGAAAAACAAAATCAGTGGCATATTTTCCAGTTTGATCATAGCCAGAAATAAAATTATAAATACTAAAGCTCCAGGGCCTGAATGAGTGACCCGAACAGGCAGCTGACAGAGGCAGAGAAGAAAACATCAGAAAGGGGGAAAGGGTCCGAAACGCTTCGCATCTCCTTTCTGGGCGAGTGGCCAAGGGTGAAAGCGATCCTCGTGTGCGCAGTTCTGGGAATGAGAGCTGCGAACCTGCGGCCGGCCCCTCACCTGGCACGGACAGGTGGGGTCGGCACAGAGGCCTGGAGGGCAGCAGGGAACACAGGGCGTGGGCACTGGGGGCCTCGCCCTATCTCTCCCACCTTCCTCCATACTCTCAGTGGTAAAGGGGGCACACCCACCAACGGGTGGTCCTGCCTCCCTCGCAGGGTCATGGTGAGAAACAAACAAAATGGGGCAAAAGAAAGCGCTCTGTCCACAGCGGTGGGCACGGATGCCAGAAGGGACGGAGCGCAGAACGGAGGGCACTCACCACGGTCGGCTTGTTCCAGACGGTCTGCAGGCAGTGCTTCACAGCCCCGCAGTCCGCAGCCGTCTTCACATTCTGGCACCACACCGCAGAGCCTCTGGTGCACTCTTTCAGGCCCAGGACAGGACTGGCGACAGCTGGAAGGAAAACCACTGTGAGGAGGAGGAGGCTCGCCTCCCACGCCAGGTCCCCTCACGTGGTCACCCAGGGTTAGGTGCCGGCCTGGCATCCAGCAGGGTGCTCTGGCTCGGCCCCCTCCCCCGCCCCCTCCCCGCCAGTGCAAGGGAGGCAGCCCAGAGGCAGGCTCCCAGCCCCACCCAACGCACTGTGTGGTCTCACGTCAGTCACAGGGCTGAAGGGACCCCTTCACGTGGCTCGATTTTTCCTCTCAAACTACTGACATGTTTAAACCATATTAGGGAATATCAGACCTTTTAGTCTTTATAACCTTAAAGAAATTCCAAATCCCATGATGTAATGACAGAAATCACAGAAGACTGACTTTTAAGTATATATTTTAACTCCTGTAGAATGAAAATTAGCCAGTTTTTTTAATTTGTAGGGGAAAACAAGAAGATTCATATCCTTGTTACGCAGAAAAACACTTGGGAATGTTCTAACAGGAACGCTCTTTACAGGCCTAACAGTGCGCTCTGCACACCAGCAACTTTGTTAGCGAAGCGGCGAGGCCGCACAGCACAGGGCGAGGCGCAGCCACTCACACCAGGCGCAGGGACGGGCAGGGCTGGGGTCGGCGAGCAGACGGGCCAACCTCGCCCAAGACTGAAGAAACGCGGGTGAAAGAGGGGGCCGTGCTGTGAACGTTAAATCAGCCAAGGGAGGAAGAAAGTAACAGTGTTGTCGCTGAACAGCCTGGAGTTTGTAGTCAAGGATGCATTCTTGTAACACTGACAGCAGGGTAAAGGGTATTTCTAGAACTGAAACAATATCCCTCTTCAAAAAGTACTCAACTTCTAGAAATACATTTTAAGGAAACTGAGAAATTCAAAAGGTAGAATATGATATGCATAAGTATATTAAGTATAATGCACAATACTAAAAAAAGTAGATACAATGGAATAGACAAAAACAGAAGTAAATGATATTCTTATTAAATTATGGGGGTGTTAAATATCAAGACAATGTATAGCAGGAAAATTCAAGAACGTGAAATTACGAGCTACACAAAGATCAGAAAAGGACAGCAAAGCAGGGCAGTTAGCTGAGTTATTAACTCCCAATGTTATGTTGTATGTGTATAATTTTTAAAAAATCTTATAAACTACCCTAAGCGTTCTCACTGTTTCTTAAAAGAGGTCTACAGTGCCCTTGATTTTGAAACTGGGAAGTGGAAAACCCCTCACTAGGAAACACTGGATTCCTTCGGGCTCCATCAGTGATGACTGAGCAGGAGGGGGTGTCAGACCCCAGCAGGGGGCGCCAGTGGCTTCTGGCCGGCCAGCTGAGGTGAAAGAAAGCTCCGTCACTAAGGAATGGATTTCCAGCCCCAGCAGTTACGCTGCATGCTGTTGCTACTTGTAAGCTGAGAGAGGGCAGAGTAATTCTACAGACATGTGACACACGTGTGCACACTCACACACACACAGTAGGTGCGCTCCTTTCAGGAGAGGGAAGGAAATGAAATGCTATTACTAGCTGTCCAACCAAAGCTATAGTTCCACAAACTATTTGTGAAAAGACTGGGGCACAGGTCCCCCAAACAGCTGAAGCCAGACTATCTCCGCCCTTTCAGAGACCAGCAAATGCACCATTAATCTGCCGCCCAGTTTACAGCTTTCTCTGCCCCTTGGAGACAAAATCCCACCACAACTGGTTCACGAACCCATCTGAACTAGCCACGTTCCAAAGGCCGCTGGCTGGAACTTTGGTTTCCATGGGAAAACATGTGCGAGATTCAAAACAGTACCAAGCGCCCCAGATGGCCCAGGGAAGTTCAACTAACCAGTAATGCAGCCCAGCTGGGCTGGGGCCAGTCCTCAGGGAGGCGGAGGGCAGCAGAAGCTGAGTCACCAGAGAAGCTCCGGAGAGTGTGGGGGTCACAGAGACCACCCCAGTGGAAGCCGCAGACCTGGCAGCCGCCACCAGCACCTGCCACGCTCCTCCTAGGCACTGGGCCCCCAGGACCCCTGAAAAGCACCCACTAAGCTATACTGCCTGGTTCTACCTCCAATTAGGAGGAAGGAGCACTATTAATGAAAAAGGAAGCTACCAAATGAGTCTCCAGGAAAAGGAACACACAGTGACACGGAGGAAGCCAGAAAGAGGATGGACGTCGATAGACAGAAAGAAGCAGGGCCCGTGGGCAGTCTTCTCCGCACAAGGCCTGACCAGCACGCTCTGTTCTCACAGTCCAGTGGAACTCGGATCCAAGGGTTTTCTCCAACCATCCCAGCCAGGAACTGGCTTCCAATGACCAAAATCTGTATCAGGTTCAGGGAACAGCAGGCACCATCACAGGCCCAAGCAACAAGAATACTTTGTAGCTTGTTTACAGCCTCTAGGAACTTGAAACAGTGATCATCTGCAGTAATGCTTTTGTTATTTGTTTTGGCCAGGCTATTCTGAACTAAAAATCATCTGGGTGGCCCCTTTTATCCGACACTGGCCCAGCTAACAAACCCCAGGTTGTTCCCAGTCCCAACAGTGTCTGTTAAGCAAGGCAAGCCCCCAACCTCAGAACTGGAGGTAACAGGCAGGCGCAGCGGCCAAGCTGGTAGATGCTCAAAGTCTCCGAAGTCAAGCCTGAAACAGATTTCAGGGGCACTGAGAACTGAAACTGACGTCCCGGCTCCTGAAGTTCAGTTCTCAGCAAGACTTCCCCTTTACCTCCAATCTAAAGCCAATTTATAAAGGTGCATGTTACAAAAACAGCCTGCGGCGTACACAGATGGGATCTCCTAAGATGAAGCAATGTACACCGGCAGAGAAATAACCACAGGTTCTCAGGATCGGCAATGCGAGGCTGGAACACAAGCACGGGAGACACCAGTGAACCCCCTGCTGAACGGTTCAGGTGCTTATTTTGGGAGCTGCTCTCCCAAGGGGAAAACAATGGGTCAAAACATGTATTTACACATGAAATCCTCACACCAATGCCAGGGGCTCTCAAGCATCGCCACACCTGTCCAGGGACCCTGGCTGTGCACTGGAAGCTCCAGAGGCAAGCCTGGCTTTCTCCAGAGAAGCAGAAAACCACCACGATGAAGGCGGGGTTACCAACACCACTGACCCCTCAGGCGGGGACCAGTGGGCACAGATGTGGGCTCTTTCACCCCCCAGAGGGAGGGACAGACACGAAAGAGAGAGGCACAAAAGTAAAATAGAAACGCAGGGATCCACACACACAGGGCTACAAAGAAAATCACTAAATGCCTAGGAGGGAGTGAAAAGTGGCTTCTTCAAAGTGAGTTGTAACCGACACCTAAAAGACAGAGGAATCAAAGACTGGCTACGTGGAGAGGGCAGAGGGGAAATTCCTGAACAGTCTTCTTTACCGAAGGGGAAGAAATCCCCTTTGTCTTTTCAGGACCGGGGCAGAGGGAAGTGGCAGGGGCCGGGCTACCACGACAGACCCCAGGCGCACCAGCGAGACACCATCTGGCACACGCACTCCCACGGGAGGAGTCCACCCTGCGGGCCCCAGCTTGTGCGAGTGTCTCCACAGCCCGCGCACGATGTGGCCAAAGGACTGAAAAGGAGGTGGGAGAGGCAGATGACCGGGCCCCTAACTGGTATGGAGGGCTCACTCCAAATGTCCAAGTGAAAGGCGGCGGCCCCGAGGGCTGAGAGAGAGGCTAACAGGAAAGACTCCAAAACAGCATTACTGCCAGGAAAATGAAACTCAACGGGGTTGAACTGCAAGGTGAAGTCTCTTAGGCCAGCGATTTTCAACGGGTGTGTCGCATGAATTTTTAAAGCATGCAGTACCTGACTATTTAATCAGGGGCACTGACCTCTTCTCCCTTAGATTGTCAGATTAAAAAAAAAAGACAACAGGTAACACAAAAATAGCCATCCAGTGAAAATGCCCTGTCTCGAACCATAAATATAAACAGACTTGAATCTTATTGCTCATGTAGCAAAATGAGGTTGCAGCTGATTGGTTAATTCTTGGTACCAGAAATACTTACATACAAGTACAGGTTCCTGATTTTTTTTAAAAAATCACTTTGGAAGCAAAGAGGGTTGGTAATTACTTTTTTTTTGGCAGATCAATCAATATTATACCTATTTTTGGTCAGATCAGCAAAAAATCATTTTTTGGTGTGCTAAAATTTGGTAATTAGTTTATGAGTGCCATGAGATGGAAAAGGCTGCAAATCACTGTCTCGGGCTAAAAGAGAAGAGAAAACAGCGAGAGCCAACAAAACGAGGATGGAAGTGGTGGTCAGAGCTGCGCTGCCCGAGCCCACACGAGTGGGGGGCGGGGCAAGGCCACAGGGAAGGCAGAGCACACCTGCTCACTTTGCTTCCTGTGAAATGGGGACAAGTAGAGCAGGTCGGGAAGGTGGGGACACATGACATCATTCCTGAGTCGCCTAGAAGCCTGGGAGTGTTTAGCTGGGAGAGAGGATGTTTGGAGACACAGTTACCTTCACAAGTGAAGGACACCTCCTACTTATCACATGAGCAGACCTGTTCTGTGTGGTCTCAAACCCCAGACCTCAGGGCAATGAATGAGCAGACCACAGCTTAAGGTGAGGAACACATTTCACATCCTCAGAAATATAAAAGGAGAATGGCGTCCCTCATTAAGTGATGAGCTCTCCAACAGCAGAAGCAACCAAGCAAAACAAAATGCCCACCTATGAGGCATTCTGTATAAGAATTCTGAGTGGAGAGGGCCTCTGACCAGAAGACCTCTTAGGGGTTATAAGCCTTAATTCTTATACCAGTGACGCAAAGGGCATTTTCAGTATTAATATATAACCAATATGTAAAAATTAGCCTAAATCACTTCCTGATGAGTTATTCCTCAAAACATGTTCCTAGCAAAGCCTTCAGCTCTACTCTCATCCCTCCACATTCACCCCCAAACACCAACTTCCTTCTCTGAGGGAATACGTTGAACTCAAGTTCTCAGACTGTCTGTCTGCCTGACCCCTGGAGATCTGATTAAACGTGGCACGTTAAAACGTGAGCCCCACTCCGGAGTAACTGAAGCACTGCGCTGGTTAGTGCAAGGGCCTGGCACTGGAGCCTCGATGACAACACGCTGACAAGCCGCCGTCAGAGAACTTAGCATTTCGGAGACCCTGAAACCCTCCAGGCAAGTCTCAGTTTATTAAGACAGGCATTTAAGAGACTTCAATTATATTTCCCTGGGAAATGGGTGGGTGCTCTGTTCACTCCTCCCTCTCCAGGTCTAACCATACATGTTCTAAACCTTTCCACACATAGGTCACTTATCGAAAACAGGTGACAATGGAATTTACTGTATTGAGAGTGGCTGCCACAGCTGCACCAGCCATGCAGCCATGCAGCCATGGGCTCCGTGGCGGCTCCCGACTCCAGACTCCAGACGGAACACCACAGTAAGCCTGGGCGGGGGCAGAGTGCAGAGAGCTGAGTGTGTTTTAGGTGCTCTTCTGTAACTTCTTGTGAAAGGGAACTAAACTTTGAGTCTAGAGTGAGACTTCCAAGACATTTTCACCCACCGCCTAAACTAAACGCTTTTCAAACGCAGCGGTCTGAAAAGGTGTGATCTGCCCCCATGTCCTGGCCGAATGACTCTGAACAATTCACTGTCCTTCTGAGCTCGTTTTTCTTCTGTGAAGTGAGGATAAAATCCTTGACGTCACTGGACTGTTGTGACAACCAAGACGGCAATTACACACTTCCGAGTGTCAGAACACACGTTCCCCACTCCATTATGCCCTTGTCAGCATCGATGGTGTTTTAATGTGTTTGCGTATCTCAACTCCCCGACCAGGCTGACTTTGAAATCACTGAGTCAGAGGTTCAGATCTTGCCTCCACCACTTCGTCGTGTGACCTTGAGACGTCAGTCTTCTGATCTACAAAATGGGCCTATTACTAGTACTTGCTCCTAGGAGTTTGTTAACCAATATTTGTAAAACACAGTGCAGTGCTGGCATGCCACAGAAGTCCAGTTAGTGCCATCACCATCACCATCATCATCTGAAGTGGCAACACGACCTTTCTGTGACCCATTATCTCCGCAGAACAGGTGCTCCACAAACCGCTGAATCGGGGCTGTTCTATTTGTTTACATTTAATCAAGTAATTAACTGGCAGCTCAAAGATGCAGATCGCTGTATCCCAACAACCTCAGGGGTTGTCAGTTACGAAATGCAAGACCCAGGAGTCAGCACTGTGTCCCTAGGGGCGGGACAGGAAGTCCCGCAGGAACAAGAAAGAGAAGTGCCCAGCAAGGCACCGGCGATGCCACAGGTGCAACGCTTTCAGTAATTTACGACACTGGAACCAGAGGCAGATTTTCCTCTAATCCCAAGGAAGTCGCTGCAGTTTAAATTATTTCTGGAACCCACCCTTTAAAAGAGCCCCCTCAGAAACCTCTCCTTCACTGGAAGGGTGAGGAGGCACCAGGGCAACAAGACTGCGGCCCCGAGTGCGCGGGGTGGGCAGGCCTGACCCTGCTCTGCTAAAGCCAAGACCTGGGCAACTTACTCCCACAACAGCCATGGAAAACCGCAGTGCCCCTTTCTCTGGAATTCTGTGGAGAGGAACGAGAAAGCGGGGGAGAGGACTGCACCTACAAAGCTGAGTCGTTTGTCCATAACTGCTGACGGTGAGCTGGAGGGGGAGGCCCTCCAAGGACAGGCATGCGCACTCTGATTCTTACACTTTGGCATAATTAGATTTTTCTCTTCTTATCTTTAAAATCAGAATAAGTAGTTAAACTTACAATCTGTTTCAGGAACAATGTGGCAGAGGCCACAAGTTGTTCCCTTTATTCTTTTTAAAGATTTTATTTATTTATTTTTAGACAGAAGGGAAAGGAGGAAGAGAGGGAAAGAAACATCAATGTGTGGTTGCCTCTCACATGCCCCCAATCAGGGACCCAGCCCCCAACCCAGACACGTGCCCTGGCTGGGAATCGAACCAGCAACCCTTTGGTTTACAGGCCAGCACTCAGTCCACTGAGCCACACCAGCCAGAGCTATTCTTCACTCCTTTCAAAGGAACCACAAGCTCCGAGCAAACACGGCTGCCAAAGTTAAGAAGTACACTTCCCAGTCTCTTTCCTAGCATGCTCCAGCCACAAAACCACGTACTGACCGATGGGATGTTAGCAGAGGCTATCACACCTTTAAAAACAACTGTGATGGCTGGACCTTTGGCAATCGTGGCAGACCACGAAGAGGTAGACCTCGAGCACGCAGAACATGGAGCTGGAAGTGGCTCCTAGTTCTTCTGGGAACAAAACCACCACACTAGCCCTGGACTGCCTAGCTCCTAGGCTTTTTGTTTTCTGCAGTCAAACCTAACCTTATCTAAATACCAGCTTAATCATCTACCTCATTCACCAGAAGCGTCTCCAAATGACAAGTAACTAAAAGCCCGTGTATACGATGTAGTTACTGAAGACTTTCACAAGCAACCTTACAATGAAGGGGACCCTTCCTAAGAGGTATACCTTCTGCTCTATTTCTTAACACAATCAGTCTTTTTTTAGCCATACAACACACACTTTTCCTTTTCAATATTTTAGGCAACATACACAGCCTTCCAGCACCAACAAACACAGCAAACATTCCAAAGGCAGTGGATTGGCCCTCTGGGTAATGTATTGCCATAGCAACAGGGAGGCTGCTAGGAAACCAAGAGAGGATAACCCCAGGAGGTCCAGCAGCTACCTTGCATTCAGACATTTCTCGGAACTCAGGCACTTAGATCCCCTAAGAGTAAGAGATAATGCCACTGGAGCAACAGCGACCACCTGATCACAGCTGGTGTCACAAGCTCCTTCTACAGGAAAGAGCATTTGTCTCTTCTTTATAGGATCCTGCTTTTGGAAAACATTCTGCAGAGAATAAAAAGAATGCCCATTTAATCATTCAGAACAGCACACCCTCACAGGCAGCCTGCCCTGAAGTGGAGAAAGAGCCAAACGTTCCTCTTACCACAAAAGAAATCCATGGCAATAAAGCCCTCAAGCTCACTGGGCTAAGTCCCACCACCTCTGACCCACATAAGCTATTATTTCTGCTAGGACAAAGGTTCTTTCTTCCCTGCTTCTCCTCTCCCACTACTGTCTTGCTTTTTAACCTTCCTCACAAGCCAGATCATTTTAGGACAAAAAGTCTATCCACATGGAGAAGGCAATAGAGTTCTCAGGCAAATGACCTCGTGCAGTAACTGAGACACTGATGGACAAGAATACAAGAGCGATGCCATGAGACATAATTAATTTGGGGAAGAGAAATTCCTATCTATTTCACTCAAGACTACTCCAGTCCAACATAAATTCCTGCTGCAAAGCTCTTCTCGTAAGTGCCAACCCATCCAGGTGATGGGCAGAGGTGAACTTAAATCACCTTAGATAAGATTATGCCACCAGTGGACCATGAAGAAGTGAGCCCCTGGCAGTACTGCCCAGGGCCCAATCAGGTACACAGGTCCAGGCAGGGAGGGGTCAAAGGCACAGCTGCCTGGTTCCAGACCCAGCCCAGGGTGCTGCTCCAAGGTCGATGCAGTGAGCCAGAACTGTCTCGGACTCTAGCCCGCCCCTGCTAAATGGCTGCGTGGTCTCTGAACACTTGCAGGAGACGAAAATATGCTAAAAAAGAGTTCATGCAAACCCCACCAGGAAATTCAGTGTCTCAACTTGCCCCATGTGGCTGCTTATTACTTAAAGTTTCAGATACATGTGCATCTATTACACATGTCACTTTTGACTTTCTTTAGCTAACATTTAATAGTACTGCCTTCATTTGAAACGCCAAAATCTAAAACTCAGAGCAGAGCATACATTAGGGCAGGGTATTAGAATGCCCCCAGTGTTCCGATGTGGTTGCTCGCACCTCCAGAGGCTCCCGTGAGGGCCGAATCCACGTGAAGCACAGAGCACTTAGAACAACGCCGCTGGGTGTGCAGTCCCCTCCCAGTGTCGGGATCACGACGCCTGCAGTTCCCGCGAATCAGCTACACCAGCGGTTCTGAGTGTGGTGCAGAGAACCCTGGGGTGCCGGAGGTCCTTTCAGGGGTTCCATGAGGTCAAAATTCTCATAATACCACCAAGAACTTAGTTGCCTTTTTCACTCATTCTCTCACAAATGTGCAGTGGCCTTTTCCCTGAGGCATACGCCATGGGACCCCACACGGATTGACCCCAGAAGCCCTGAGGATCTAGCCAGGTGTTAACGAGACACAAGATTGCAAAATGTCAAACAAAGCCCATGTCTCTCTAAATATGTTTGGTTTTAGGTAAACATTACTTTTCATAAAAATTATATCAAATGTTATGGGTTATTATTTCTAAAGAATTTTTTTTAATTTTGTCAGCTTAACTGGTAAGATGTTAAGTATGGACAGACACGGCCCACACAAAGAACAAAAGCTCTTTGGGGGTGCCCCAGCAACCAGGGATCCCCAGAACGAAACCCCTGAGAATCACTGAGTTAAACATTTACGGACAACCCACTTCGAGCACAGAAAGGAGGGGAAACAGCTTCCTCATTGTATAGCTGGTTCCCTTTCCAGATTTACCTCAAACCAAAGCCAGGGCATCTGTCTGGGTCACGTTCCACCCCTGTGCCCCTCCCGCCCACATACAATCCTCCCCCACGAGGGCGGGGGCGTCCCTCCAACCTGGACATGAATCATCACAAAGGTCAACCCTTCATTGAGCCCAGAGTCACCTCTGATTGGTGAACTCCTAAACACAAGTCCTTAAAATTCATGTCGGTAAATAAAATAAAGTGCTTTACCTAATCACGAAAAGACGTGGCACCATTATTAACATTTAAGTGTCATGCACACCAACCCACCAGCACTGCCTGAGTGGAAGTCACGCCGAGCCCTCAGTGTACCTGCTGCAGATCCAGCAGGAAACCGAGACGGCAAATGAAGATGCCACGTGGTGTCAGGCGGTGGTGAGTGCTTTGAAGGAAAGCAAAGCAAGGCCAAAGAGCGAGACTAGAACAGGGCGGCATGGCCGTCTCGGGCAGAGCGGTGGGGATTCTGACGAGGCAGCATCTGAGCCGAGGCCTGAACGGAGGGAGTACACCATGCGGGTTGTCTCAGACAGGCAGGACACAAAATGCAAGGTTCCGAGCAACAGCAGGGCCCCAGGGGCTGGTCAGTGGCCCTGCCCTCGTGGGAGGAAAGGGAGAAGAGCACTCGGAGGGGCAGCCGAGAGCCAGACATCGTGTGACCTTGCAGGACCCATGTCAAGTTCTCGACTAGTGAGACAGGAAGCCACATGACCCTATATGCATGGGACACTGTGCCACCACAGCTGCTAAAGAATTTTTTTCCTTTAAAAAGTGACATCGTTAGGACTGGCCAGAAGAACTTTCTATAGCTTCTTCTTCCATCTCATTTATGAAGTTCCCACTGATATAAATGATTTCTTTTCAAAAGCAGTTTCTACCCAAATATGGGCAGAATTCAATCCTTAGATTTAGAAGTGTCATTAGAATTCACCTCACTTTTTCTGAAACACAGGCGCCCAACCACAGGGCTAAACGGACACATCTGCACGATGACACACGCTGCAGCTATTTATTGTTGCAAAGGGCTGGGCGAGGACGGGAGGAGATGAGAAGACGTGACAGTAAGTGCAATGGGGTGACCTAGACTGGATCCTGGAACAAACACATGAAACCAGTGGGGAAACTGGTAAAATCCAAGTACAGCCTGCAGTCTCGTCCACAGGGCCCTGATGCTGACTCCTCTGACCGATGCACAGTGGCCGTATAAGGCGCGAACAGCAGGGACACTTGGTGAAGGGCGCATAGGAACTCACTGCACCAGCTCTGTACCTTCTCAGTAACTCTAAAAGTATTCCAAATTTTGAAAAGTCTTTTTTAAAGGTACCATCAATCTATCTGGGTCAGCATGAACTACCTCTAAGTATAAATAAAAGGAGAAATGTAAATGAAAACCACTTACCATTTTACCCTTATCAAATTAACAAAGTTTAAAGTTTGACACCAAATGTTAATGATTCAAGGAAAAAATGCATATTCTGTGGGATATAAATTGCCAAAATCACTTTAGAGAGTAATTCAGCAATTTCTGGTTAAGGTGAAATATGTACACTTCCCAAGTCAGTAATTCTACTCCTAGATATATCCCCTAAAGATACATCTATTCATGTGCACGAGACTATTTATGGCAGCAGTT
>PVKM010044024.1:0-12346 GCA_004027735.1 Carollia perspicillata | reverse complement strand
GGCCCCCGTGTTTCAGTCCTCCGGGAAAAATGGAGGCATCTGCAATGCAAAGCCCAACTTGTTGATGTAAAATCTTACTCTATATTCCACCCAGGTTTATACGAGTGAATTATGCAAATCTTTGATGGAAAAATATTCCTGCACACATCCTTGAGAGTGTAAAACCTTAGTTAATAATTCATACTTGGATGTCTCTGACTGCAGGCTTTTTCTTCATTATAACTTGCACCTCATTATTTGTCTTTCGCATTTTATTGTATATCCTGGTGCGATGCTATGCATTATAAAATTTATCTGCTTCATTATTTGATGAGCTGGGGTTGGGGATTGTGCTGAGATGCTGGTGCAGGGGCCAGGGGCCCTTAATATCAAGTCCCACGTCACAGAAGGCAGAGGGAAGGAAGTGGCTGGCCACAGTATGTGACTTCAGGGACACCAGAAACCACCCTCCACCCCCAACACCTGTTCCAAATACGTCCTCATCCACTGGCTAGCATCTCAGGTCACACCATTACACATCCATAGCTTCTTTCCTTTCTCCAAAGGCCCATTGTCCTTAGAAATCAGATGACCCTGGGAAGTTCAGTGGGAAGAATGCTTTCTGAGTCAGTCTTTAAAACTAGAAGTAAACAGAGGGCTAGCCACTGAGGGGAGAGGGACACAGTGCCCCAGAGGGAGACAGCTATGAGGAGAGAGAAGACAGAGCATACTGAAGACAGAACATTCTTGCATACCTGCCCAAGCAGAGCAGTGCCAGGGGTGTGGTGAGCTGGGTCTCTGCTCCACAGAATTCAGTGTGAGGAGGGGCCCTCCCACAAAGGGACGAGGGGTGGGAAAGGGTCTGATTCTTGTCACCAGCCACAGCCCTCCCCAGTCTGTGTCCTCCAGCAGGACTGATGAGCACTGCCCTCGGGACAGGTGCTGTTGGGAATCTATACTTTGAAAGGCAGGCTTCCCAGGAAGGTGGTGAGGAGAAGACACGGACAAGGACAGGCCTCCAGATGCATCAGAGCACTTACCTTCCCAGGACCTGCCTACTGCTGCCTCTGAGCCTTCGCTCTGGCAGCCTCCGTGCCCAGGCGGCCTCTGTTCTTCCCGTTGAAGTCCTGCCGTGTCAGCTGCTGTGCATTTGTGCTGGAATTGCTCGTTTGTCGTCTGTTCTCACCACTGCAGTGAACCTCCCTCCCTAAGGTCAGGTTTGCTCTGGTCACTGTTAGCTCCAGAACCCAGGACAAGGCCCGGCACCTCATACGTGCTCGATAAATGCACGCTGAATAGATGGGCAGTGCCTTCCCAGGTACCCCTCGGGAAAAGTTAATTTCTCCAAAAATGTTCATGAAGCACTCATCAGATTTTCCTTTCCTTCCCTCTTCCTTCAGGAGGCAGGGACCCATCTCGTGTCATGCCTGTCCCCAAGCCATAGGTGTTCAGTCTGTGTTTGTTGAATTGGTTGGAGGAGAGAGGGAGCAGGATTTCACCAGCAGCTGAGACCCTCTCTCCCTCTGCCCCCTGCCCTCCTCCCACTGCCAGCCACGGCTCTCAGAGGAGAGGAGCCAGGGTGCAGAGGGGGCCAGAGGAGGCCCAGAGCAGGCCAGGATGCAGCAGCCTCTCGTCCTGGCAGTAGGAGGGGTCTCCCGATGGCCAGCCGGTGCCTTGGTTTTTTTCATGATGAATTTCTCAGGGTGGCAGTGGGGGTGGAGTGGGTGGGGCGCAGGTCTATTAGTTCTGCTTAAGGAACCCTAAGCACTGCAGTGCTTGCAGGGCCTTCTGTTGCATTTGGTTGGGAAGAATAGGGGTTTCTCAGCTACTTGGGAGGTAAACCAGCTGCCTGCTGTGGAGAAAACCTGAGCCATGGACACAAGACAGAAGCCCCCTGAAGCCCCCTGCTTTAGTGTGGGTCTCGTAACCTGGGGTCCACAGACGGCCTCCAGGAGGTCCATGGATCCGATTTAAGAGGCCCATGAGTTGGGGAAGGCCGGTGGGGGGGTCACATGTATTTCCATTAGCTTCTAACTAAAATTTAGTATTTCCTTCCATTTTGAACATAAGCAACCAACCACAGCAATAACAGTGCCTGTGACTCTCACTGATAGAAACCACAGATGTTTTCACAGTACAGTTGTTGTAGGTATCTCAAAATATCATTATCATCACTATTACCAAACTGTGCTAACATGACCCAGCACCAGACCTTATTTGGCAAAGAATAATAAAAACATATATTGATGTGTGATATACTATATCAAGAGTTTGCTTTTGAGGGTTTTTAATATTCATACAACCATACTTCAATATATCTGGTTTCCTCTGTAATTCTGTGTATGATGTGCATTCTAAAACATCTGAGAAGGGGGTCCACTCAATATAAGAACCCCTGGTGAAGAGAGGCTGCCACGGTAATGAGTGCTAAGAAGGAGAGAGGGGATGGGCCAACGGGGTTTCCTGTAGTCCCCCTCAACCTTTATTGACCCCTTGCCTGGGGCTGAGGGGCTCTGGCAGGAGGGGCAGTGGGGCAGGGCCTCTACACAGGCACGTGCCCCTCCCCCAGCCTGGCTCCTCCCCTCCCCAGTCCCAGCCATGATCACCTCCCACCCCAACACCACCATCGCCATCAAGGGCCACGCGAAGGAGCTCAACTGCACTGCTCGGGGCGAGCGGCCCATCATTATCCGCTGGGAGAAGGGGGACACGGTCATCGACCCCGACCGAGTGATGCGGTATGCCATCGCCACCAAGGACAACGGTGACGAGGTGGTCTCCACGCTGAAGGTGAGTGCCCATGCCCCACTTTCAGGGGACCCTGATTTTCAGAAAGCGAGGATCCCACAGCTATTACATCTGTACCTGCTGGAGGTAAATTGAAAGTCTTGGGAGCCCTGCCCCATACCTCCCAAATTACCTCTCCTTTCCTAGCTATTCCCTTCTCCATCCAGGAACCTCTACGTTAGAACCTCACTATATCCCCTTCCTGACAACCCCAAGCCATGAAATGTGTGGAACCCTCAGCCCTTCCCTCTTCCCCGGAACCCCTGGACTCCATTCTCCCTCCCAGACTCCTGGACCCTCTCTGCATGGACTCTCCCACACCTCCATCCTTGGAACTGTCTGGGAACAGGAGCCCTTGATAAAACCCCCTGTGGGTCCCATCCTGGAAGAAGATGGCCTTGCTGATCTCCACCACAGTGAGCCCCCTTCAGGAGACCAACTCTAAAGACTCTCCCCATTTCCTCCCTCTCTCCCTGTCCTTCTACTTCTGCTGGCCACCTCCCAGCTCAAGCCCGCTGACCGTGGGGACTCTGTGTTCTTCAGCTGCCATGCCATCAACTCATATGGGGAGGATCGGGGCTTGATCCAACTCACTGTGCAAGGTACCCTCACCTGCTCCACCATTCCCAGCCCCTTCCTGGGGACACAGGTATCTCTGCCAACTCCACCTCAAGAATAGGGACATCTCCCATATCCATGTGGTAGTAGAAGATTAAAAATGGCCTCTGAGGAAAAGCACTTCTACCCCTTCCCTCCTGCCCAGAGTGGGCAACAAGAGCCCCTCTGGGCACACTCCAGACAGCAAGGTTTGCAGAAGTGCAGGGGCCTGGGGGGTGTGTGGGAAGGGAAAGTCAAGCTGGGACAAGCTGGGAATTCTGCCTGGAGGACACAAAGACCATCCGCTCCTTAAGAGTCCCTCCAAAATGACAGACATTTTGCCCTCTCCCAGACAAAGGAAGGGAGGGGAACAAAGCAGAAGACAAGTGGGGCCCCCCCCTCTGCCTGAGCCCTGCCTCTAGGCCTCCCCCTGTGTCACCTTGCCCAAACCCCAGGGCTCTAGGGCCCTTCGGGACACTACAGGTGACACCAATCCCCAGGGGTGCAGCAGAATGTCGGTAATCCCTGGTGGTAGACTGGAGGACAAGCCCTCTGCTGCCCTTCTCATTTCTGCCCCGCCCCCACCACACCCCAGAGCCTCCCGACCCCCCTGAGCTGGAGATCCGGGAGGTGAAGGCCCGGAGCATGAACCTGCGCTGGACCCAGCGATTCGATGGAAACAGCATCATCACAGGCTTCGACATTGAATACAAGAACAAGTCAGGTACACAGCACTGGGCCAACCATGGCCCCTGCACCACCTGCCCTGACTGAGGCCCTGCGGTAGGACAGTGCCAGGGCCTCAGAGCTGCCATATGAGGCAGGCATACTGAACTCACCAGTGCGCAGGCCCCTGTGACTTCCAAAGGGAGGGGAACTGTTTGGACTAGGAGTCTGGGGAGCAGACAGAGGGACCCCCAGTGTATGGGGAGGGGGTCTTGGCTCCTTCTTTCCAGTGCTTCCCCTGGGCCATGGCCCACAAACTTGTCTGATTTAAAGCAATTCAAAGGCCCTGAGCCTGGGGTTCTGGGCTGTGTCTGTGGGGTCAGAGACATCACAGGTTTGACTGGGTCACCTGGGCACTCCTGGTTTTGGATGATAGGATAGCTAGGGATTAGAGAGCTGTTTCTTGCCAACAATGGGTTGGGTTCCTGGGAAATGGGAGTCCCTAGAAGGTTATATCTAAGTTTCCTCTCCTAAAAAGCCTCCTAGGTCCCTCCCCTAGGACCCAAGCTAGCTCCTGTCAGGCTGCCCACCGCTGTGAATCCCTCTGGGGCAGAGTAAATGATGGACCCCTGGGTCTCTGGGGAAACAGACTGAAGGGCATGGTCAGGTAGAGGGGGCCTCAGAGGGGACAAGAGGCCTGGAAACTGAACCAAGTCAAAAAAGCTTGTACTGTGTGACTCTGAATGGTCTGTGATAAACAGGCAATGGGGGTTGGCTGGCCCTGAGAGGGCACCTAGGGAGCTCCAAGGCATCAGCAAGAGGAAAATACACTTCTCATTTTGGATCCTCTTGTACCTTTTGAATTAGTTATCATAAGCCTGTATAAGCTTTGTAAAATCATTATAAAATACAACACAACAAAGAGTCTGGAGAACTCAACCTTCCCCACCCTCCTTTCCCTGCCAATTGCTAACTCATCTTTTGGCTCCTAGACTGGGTCCTAGACTAAGTCCAAGGTTTTGTTTTTGCCCCTGAAGCTTTTCAGATTTTTCCTGTCTTCCTTAGCACAGAACATGGCTGGCTGGCTGGCTGTCCTCTCCCTGAGATTGTCCAAGTCCTAATCCCTGCCGTTTTCCCAGCACTGGGCACAGCACCCACTACATAGTAGGTGCTCCACAAATGGCTGTTGTGTGAGTGGAAGTGAGACACAGTAAAGCACATCTCTGAGTTGTGTATTCACCCCTGGAGAAGCAGGCAGCTTTGTCCAGGGCACTGGATCAGTCATCTTAGTCACCCATTTCTACAAGGAGAAGCTCTGCCCTCAGAGCTTATGGTCTAGTTGGGAAGAAAAGTCCGGTTGCAGCCAGGCACCCCGGAGTTCACCTTGAGTGCAGGAGGAGGGCTGCAGAGGGAAGCACGGGAAGGGGGTGGTATCCCTGATGGGGGTTGTCACAGGCTGCATGAAGCTGGCTCTTGAAGATTGAGAGATAATGGGCTTAAACTCAGGGAAGGGGACAGGCAGAGCCTGAGCCAGGCACAGCATCATCCAGTGAGTGGCCTATCTAGCAGAGTGGCCTGTTCACAGATTCACTTCTTGGGCCCTAAGGCTAGAAAATGCTCTGGGGCCAGGCTGACAGGGTACATCCAGGATGAACCTTTACTTTGTTAGGGAAGGTCATTGAGAGCCACTGACAGTGGCTGAGCCCCCAGAGAGAGACCAGTGCAGCATGGCACCATGGAAAGATTCACCTGGCACCTGTGGGAAGGACAGGTACATAGGATGTGAGCACTAGGCTGCTGCAGCCCTGCAGCAGGGGCAAGCGGATGAGCAGCAGGATCTCAGTGGAGACATGGGAGTGTGGGAAACAACTATGTCCATCTCACACCTTAAGACTTTTTGAGGCTGGGCTTGAGCTTCCCAGGAGCCAGACAGGAAGGGACGCGTTGGTACACAGGCCCACATTTCTGTGTGCCCTGCTGACAAGGATGGCAGGGCTCTGCTTATACCCCATGGCAGTGGGTACCCGGCTGTCACTCACACCCCTTCCCCACTGCTCTTTGTAACTGCCTCCCTGCCCTCCTCTCCTATGATGCATGGCTGCCCACTCCCCTTTCACTGACCACTGTCTAACATGTAGAAACCTTTCCTGGGGCCCCATTCAGCAAAGCAAAGCTAAGGCTATCACACATCTGGAGAGCAATGCAGAAGGAGAGGTGGGAAGGGAAGATGTGGTTTTCAGAGCATTTCCACGTCTTCCTTCAACCCCCTCTGGCTCCCCTGCAGTATAAGGCCATCCCAGAGCTGGGGGTGCCAGGAAGGCTGGGCAGGATGGAGAGAGAGGTAATAAAAACTCAATTTTAGACTCTCCCTTCAACAAGGGCTTTGCACCTGTAAAAAAATAAATAAATAAATCACAGGTTGAAGAGCACAGAGAAGTTGGTTGATCCTGTCCCCCGCCTTTGGGTGGGACTGGTCCAGACCATCCCACTCATATGGACATCTGACCTGGCATTTAGGAAAAGGAGTTCCATGAGAAACACGAGGGTTGCCACTGGAGTCAGTCAGAGGCCAGGAGCACAGCACAGCTTCCTCACGGGTAAGGTGGGAATGCTAATGCCTACCTTGTGGGATAGTTCTGAGAATTAAAGACAGCATCTAGAACAGGGCTGTAATAAACTATTAGTGAATGCAAGTCCTCTCCCCCTTCTAACTCAAATACCTCATGTGGCAATGCATAGTTCTGTGGAACGTGCAGGCTGAACTACACGTGTCTGTCAGTCAGCAACATGTACTGAGTGTGAACTGTCTTTTGCAGAACTGTGCAACAGCCATGTGGTAGGAAAGGAAAAGGAATAGGTGACAGCGTTGCTCTGGGAGCTTCCAGTGCAGCTGGAGTAAGAACACAGAGTGCACACACATGCATCCTTGTGCTTTCAGAACCATCGCAATGCACTGTACAATCGTGGACAATACACCACGAGCTGCATTACATGAAACCCGAAAAAGGATATCCTAGGGAACAGATAAGTAACTCAAAGGAAGGAGGGAGATATACATCGTGGGGGGTGCGTGTGTGTAGACCTCTTCCTACATGCAGAATAGTGGAACAAGAACCATTGTCAAAGCAGAAGACAGGTTGACCAAGTGTCAGAGTTGGGTGATCTTTAGTGAGCTACCTAATGTCTTCGGGCAACTCTTCTTCTGTCAGACAGAGACAGTAATATGCACTCCCCGTGGGGTTGTGAGGATTAAGTGGGTGTGATGACTTACATGGAAGCGCCTGGCACAGAGCCTGGCACATCCCAACCCTCTATGGCTCCCCATCCTGTGTCTCTTCTCTCTCTTCCCTTATTCCTCCCACCCCAGACCACACCTATACCAACCCCCATCTTTGCCTCAACTGTGCCTTTCCCAGATTTTCTGCCATGTTCCTCATCATGCTAATTTTCCAACAGAAATTACCATGTCTGCCATTTCTAAGCCATCCACTCATTCTGACTCCTGCTGGCCCCAGGCAGGAGAGTAATAATACATGAATGCTGAATGATAAATAGCAGCATCCACACAAATCTATCAGATGGCACTATGCAGATTTAAAGATGCAGGCACCACATTTTGCCCTTGTTCCCCAAGCAAGGAGCAGCAGTGAGTTCTTTGAGGACAGCCCTCCAAGCCCAGAAGGCAGCCTTGTGGCACAGCAATCAGCCACCACAAAGTGAGCCAGCTTGCTGTAACATGTCATTCCACGTCAGCTGGACTGTAGCTGTGAGAGGGACTGGTGTTGAGATGCTGTGAGCAGTTGTTGTGACCTAGGGAACCTCTTCTCAGAGCTGCAGAAGGATTGCCATGGGGCCTCAGAACCATGGCACAAGGAGGAAATCAGAAGTGCGGGATGGATTTGTTTCCCAAGCACAAGCAGCTGAATGTTCCAGATGTGGCTTTTGCCCATGCCGCTTCCCCTCCACACTGAATGTGTCTCCTGAAAAACCAAAGGTTCCATCTTACTCCTAGTAAGCAGCCCACAGAGTAGAAGGCACTGACATCTCCCTGGCTGCTGCCTTATTTTTCAAGAATAATATTTGCCTCATAAACCCTTTGATGAAGAAAGGGAGAGAGAGCCCTTAATGAAATATGCTAATCTGGGTAAGCCAGGCTCATATGAAAGGGAATATTAAAAGAGACGGTATTCACCAAGGCCAGCTCAGTGATCTGAGATAGCTGAAAAGGAAAGAAAAGAAACAGGGCACCTGATTCCAGCTATTCGGGGCCAGAGAGATGGCAGTGATCAAGTCTGGAAAATCAGCCACAGGCCTCCAGATTTGACTGTGATGCCTTAGCCTTGAGGGGTTGTGGAGAGAGAGCTGTTTTGTGCCAACATCAAAGATGATTTGGGAACACAAGGTCAACTCCCCCTGCAAAGGACTGGCAAAAGCATGAAAAAAGGGGGATCACTCTCTGGGACATTTCCCCTCCCAAACTTCCTATGATTGGCAGCTGAGTGAGGCAAGGGAGGGAAAGGTAAAGGGCATTGACTATGATGACAAAATACAGAGAAAGTCCAAGTCCAATGTAAAGGGAAAAAAAAGAGGCTCTGACCTAAAACCAACAATGATTTTAAGTGCCCAGCACATGCCAAGCTGGGGAGACATGCTAAGTTTTAGACACAGCTCTTGCATTCAGGGAGCTTTAAAAAAAGATACTGTGCAATGAAGAGGGGCTCTAAATGCTCTAGAGTACAAAGAAGGTGATGAAAGATGAAGGCGAAAAGTTGTGCCCAAGCCAGATATTGCAGGGCCTGGGTCATGTTAAAAAACATTGTTTTGAGCTTCTGGTCAAGATAAACACAATACTCAGAACCTCCCACAACCACATTAAAAACACAACTAAACTACCAAACAACCATAATTCAGAATCCCTGAAATCTAGCTGAACAGAAGTGCTATAACTAAGGATGTAAAGAAAAAAGCCACAAGACTGGTAGGAGGGTCAGAGACACAGAATAGGCTGGTCCCAAACCCATGAATGGCAGTTAAAAATCAGGAGGGATATCTTGGCTGTGGAAGTCTCCACTGAGGAGCAAGTGGTCCCAACCTCATACCAAGCCACCCAGCCCAAGGTTACAGCACTAGGAAGAGGAGTCCCCACAACTTCTGGCTGTGAAAACCAGTAGAGATTGTGGCTGAATTGGTTGGAGTCTTCTAAAGTCCCAGACAGTCCCTCTTAAAGGGCCCACACATGGACTTACTTGGATTCACTCCCTCTGAGCTCCAACAGTGGGACAGAGGCTTCAAAATCACCAGGGACATACAGGGAGGAACTGAAGTGTCAGGCATCAAGATGAGAACTGGAGAGGCAGCGTTCTCCCAGAAAGAAGTGCTGGCAGAGGCCATTGTTCCTTTACTAAGCCCTCCCCACTCTCACAGAGCTGGCAGCTCAGCACCATATCTGAGTCACCATCAACCTGTCTAACACAATTTGCTCCACACTGGTGATTCCCTAAGACCCCACCCTACCCCACTTGCAGGCCCCACCAAGCCCTTTCCAGTGGTTTTCCCATACAAACAGCCTGTCTTGGCTCATGCTGCTGACTTTCCTAAAATCTCAAATACCAGCATCTGGCCTCTGTGTATCCTGTACCTGCTAAAAGGCCCCAAGCCTGGTACTAGTAGCAGCTGGCCTTCGTTTGCAGCTTAGCCTCTCCCGGGCACATGAAAGCCCAGAACAAGTAGCAGCCATCTGAAGATCATTCTGGAGCTCATGCCAGGTGGCCCCAGGCAGGGCACAGGTGGCAGCTGACCTTCTACTGCATCTCCCAGAACACCCTAAAGCCAGTGCATCTGGTAGACAGCTTCCAACTATGTCAAAGCACCACCCAACAACCTCCACAAGTGACACACTCAAGGGACAGACTCAGCAGGCACTAGAGCCCTGACAAAGTATGTCCTGCTCTGTGGGGTGGGCTCCTGCATAGATGATCCTCCATGGTGGTCTCAACCAGTCCCTGCAGCTGATAGGCCTTGGAGTAAATCCCTCCCGCTGACATGCCAACAGCAATCAATGCTTAATTACAACAGGCGGGAGCCCATAGGGGGTGCACTGAAGCACCCAGTTCAGGTGATCAGGGAGGCTGTGCCACTGGACCCTATAGGACAGCTACTATATAAGGCCACTCTACCAAGCCTGGGATTCATAGCAGCTCTACTTAATCCACAGAAACAAACACAGGGAGGCTGCCAAAATGAGGAGGCAAAGAAGCATGAACCAAATGAAGGAACAGAACAAAACTCCAGAAAAGAACTACACAAAATGAAAACAAGCAAGCTACTAGATGCAGAGTTCAAAACACCAGTTATAAGGATGCTCGATGAACTCAGGGGAAGAGTAGATGAACTTAGTGAGAACTTCGACAAAGAGATTAAAAGATAAAAATGGAGGTAGAAAACTTAAAAAAAAAAGTCAGAAATAAAGAATATATTAACTGAAATGAAGAATTATAGGGAATCAACAGTAGAGTAGAAGAAGCAAAGGATCAAATCAATGATTGGGAAGATAAGGAAGCAGAAGACACCCAATAAGAACTACAAAAAGAAAAATGAATTAAAAAAATTATGAGTGAAAGGAGCCTCTGGAAAACTTCAAGCAGACTAACATTTGCATCATGGGGGTGCCAGAAGGAGAGGAGAGAACAAGAAATTGAAAACCTATTTGAATAAATAAGGACCGAAAACTTTCCTAACCTCGTGAAGGAAATAGACAAGTTCAGGAAGTTCAGAGAGTCCCAAACAAGATGAACCCAAAGAAGCCCATACCAAGACACATCATGATAAAATGCCAAAGGTTAAACACAATAAGAGAATTATAAAAGCAGCAAGAAAAAAGCAGTTCATTACCTATACGGGAGCTCTCACAAGACTGTCAGGTGATTTCTCAAGAGAAACCTTGCAGGCCAGAAGGAACTGACATGAAATATTCAAAGTGATGAAAAGCATGGACTTACAACCAAGATTACTATACCCAGCAAAGCTATCATTTAGAATCAAAGACAGATAAAGTGCTTCCCAGACAAGAAAAAGCTAAAAGAGTTTATCATCACCAAACAAGTATTACAAGAAATGCTAAGGGGGCTTTTGAGGAAGAAGAATGAAGAGGAGGAGGAGAAGATCAAAACTATGAATAATAAAGTGACAATAAATACATATCTATCAATAATTACTTTAAATGAAAATGAATTAAATGTTCCAATCAAAAGACATAAGGTGCCTGAATGGATAACAAAATAAAGCCTGTCTATAAGAGACACACTTCAGATGGAAAGACACACACAGACTGAAAGCAAAGGGATGGGAAAAGATATTTCATAAAAATGTTAACAACAACAAAAAAAGCTGGGGTAGCAATACCTATACAAGACAAAATAGACTTTAAAACAAAGGTTATAACAACAGCCAAAGAGGGACCCAGAAATTCTACTTCTGGGTATTTATCCAAAAAACCCCAAACACTAAGTTGAAAAGACATGTACATCCATATGTTCATTGCAGCATTATTTACAATAGCCAAGATATGGAAGCAACCTAAGTGTTCATAACTAGATAAATGGATAAAGAAGAAGTGATGCAGATATACAATGAAATATGATTCAACCATAAAAAAGAACAAAATCTTGCTATCTGCAACACCATGGATAGACCTAGAGGATATTATGCTGAGTGAAATAAGTCAGACAGAGGAAGACAAATGCCAGATGATTTTACTTACATGTGGAACCTAAAGAACAAAATAAATAAGCACAACAGAAACAGGCTCACAGATACAGAGAACTTTTCAACAGTATCTAGATGGGAGGAGGTTGGGAGGATGGGTGAAAAAGGTGAAGGGACTAAAAAGTACAAATTGGTGGTTACAGAATAGTCATAGGGGTATGAAATGCAGCATAGGGAATATAATCAATAACATTGTAATAACTATATATGGGGTCAGATGAGTACTAAATTTATCAAGGCGATCACTTCATAAGTTATATAGAAGTCTAATCATGGGTTGTACACATGAAACTAATATAACATTGTATGTCAGCTGTAATTTAAGAATTAAAAAGTACTTTTAAAAACAAATTTTGTCTTGATCTTACAAAGAAGGAAAATGCATTGAATAGTTTTATGTAGGAGAGTGGCAGTATCATATTTGTGTTATGGGAAGACCACTGTCAATGCCAAAATAGAGTGGCCTGTAAGAGATGCTAATCATACCTGTAGAGTCAATGATGGCTGCAATGTAGAGGACAGGTAGAAGGGGGCACACAGTGGGTTCTGAGAG
>PVKM010044023.1:0-12357 GCA_004027735.1 Carollia perspicillata | reverse complement strand
AGGCTCAGGGGTGGAGCGAATGTCTGTTGCATGATATATTCTCTGGTTAAAACAATACATGGACTGCAAGGTTAATGTAGGCATGATACCACCTGGGACTTTTTCACTGCTGCCCAAATGTTTCCATTTTTATCCTTTGACCATTTCATGTCAAAAATGTCTGCAGGACTAAATTGTGGTATATACATGTAATGGAGTGCTATTCAGATCTATAAAGGAATGAAGTACCATATATGCTACAACATAGGGGAACCTCAAAAACATTACCTAAGTGAAAAAGACCTTTTGCTGGATGCAAAAGATCCCATGTTGCGGGATTCCATTCACAGGAAATATCAGGAATAGGTGAATCCATCGAGACAGAATGAAGATCTGTGGTTGTCAAGGGCTGGGGGCAGGGGAGAATAGTGCGAATTTACTGCTCGATGAGTAAAGAGCTTTACGCTGAAGCAATGGAAATGCTCTGGAACCAGACAGAGGTGGCGGTTGCACAATACTGTGAATGTGCTAAAATGCTACTGAATTGATGACTTTAAATGTTTAATGTTAAGTCATGTGAATTTAATCTTAATTTAAAAAAATTGCCCACAGCGTCCAAACATTTTGTTTTGATTCCACTGTGACCAGGGCAGGGAATAGATTGACAGCTCCTGCTCCGTCAGCGGGAGAGGACTGAGACTGGTCTTGCTGCTAGGGGCCTGGGCCCTGGTGCACAACTGGGGTGGGCCATGTACTCAGGCATGCCCACCACATTGTAGTAAGCCCCTAGCCCCTCCCAATGGTGGCACTGTCCACAGAGTGGGGCTACAGTGTTCCCACCTGAGCTTCAGTTCACTGCTGTGCCTGGAGTGCCTCTGCAGCCCATACTTCCGGTTGAATTCTGGGCAGCTTCCTCCCCTGGGGGCTGGATCCAGCACCTGGGACTCCAACTGCTGAGTGAAACTCTGCTGCCGTTGGACACCTCCCCTGGAACTGGGCCACATCCAGCTTTTCAGGAAACCCTGGCATCTGGACTCCACCTGTTGGATGGTAGGTCTCAGGGCATCTAAGTCTTCCTGAACCAAGAACATGTTGCCCTTTTAGACATGGCCTCGGTCTTTCCCAATGCTCTCTCAAGAACCAGCCACTTGAGCTGGCTGGGGTTTTTTCCACCCCCTTTGCTGTAGGCTCCTTGTTTCCTCCCCTGGTTAGCATTGCTGAGGTTCTAGATGACCTCAAGGGAAAGCAACCCTGAGTTACAATAAAGGAGTCTGTGGTTCTTCTCATTACTTAATGCTGGGAAACTTGTGGGGTAAGCTGCGCCCCAGCCACATCAGATCTCCTAAGCCTGCCAGCTTGCTCTAAATCACACACGGTCATCTCATGTGGGTTGTCTGTGTTGTTTCCTTCCAAGATAAAAAGAGCTGGTGAGCTCTATGAAGCAACCAAGTATTGAGTGCTAGCTAATTCCTTAGCACTCATCTTCTCTCTCTACTAATAAGCCCTTCTCTCTCTCTCTCTTTTCCAGAAGCCTTAAATTTTATTTTAAATTAAAGAATAACCTATACAAGCCCTGGCTGGTGTAGCTCAGTGGATGGAGTGCTGGCCTGCAAACCAAAGGGTTGCTGGTTCAATTTCTAGTCAGGGCACATGCTTAGGTTGTGAGCCAGGTCCCCGGTTTGGGGCACGCAAGAGGCAACCACACACTGATATTCCTCTCCCTTTCTTTCTTCCTCCCTTCCCCTCTCTCTAAAAAAGATAAATAAATAAAATCTTTAAAAAATAACCATATAAGAATGTACACAATTATCAGTGTACAGTTGCATGAATTTTCACAGGGAAACACTACCCTCACAACGAGTACTACACTACTAGTGCTCCAGAAAACCCCCTGGTGTCTTTCCCCTTCCAGCTGTTGAAGGTCATTATCTGACTTTTAGTACCATAGATTATTTTTTCCTGCATTTGAACTTTATATACATAGAATCTTAAATAGCAGGTACTCTTTTTTAAGTATATTTTATTGATTTTGCTGTTATAATTGTCCCAATTTTTTCCCCTTGGTCCCCTTCCCTCCAGCACCCCCCCCTTAGTTCTTGTCCACGGGTCATGTGTGTAAGTTCTTTGGCTTCTCCCTTTCCTATACTATTCTAAACATCCCCCATTTGGAGGGTTATCAGCTGGGAGGAGGAAGGGGGAACAAGGGGGAAATGGTGCAGGAATCAAGAAACGTCATTGGTAAGCCTTTCCCTTGCCAGATCTGTGGGTTTTTTCCACTTTCTCAATGGTAAATGACGTGTAGTTTCCTCGCTCAGAAAAAAATATCTCCCCCGACAGGCAGTCTTCTACACCTTGGTTTATAAGAGGGGCTATGCCCTCTTATGCATCCCCCAGTACTAGGAACTCAGTAACTGCTGATATCTGGCCCAGGTTCTCCGAAAAGCCCAGCTGAGACAAAGTCTTGGATGCAGGTAGCCTGTTTGGGAAGTGATCCCAGAGAGCAGGAGATAGGGGATGGGGGCCTGCGGGCCAACTGAGCCAACTATTGACCAACCCCACCCCTCACCCTCACAGGCCAACGGAGACAGAAGGTGAGGGCGAGGGGTGGGGTTGGTCAAGCTCACTCAGTGTAGTTTAGTGGCAACTAGTTAACAACAAGGGGTTTGAAGTCAGGCAGAAGTGAGTTTAAGACTCAGATCTATCATGTAACAGTTACATGATAACTATAACTACATTGTAACTGCTTTATTACCCTGAGTACAAGCTCTGTAAACCTCAGTGTTCTCGTCAACAAAATTGGAATAATATAGAGAAGACCTATCAGCTTTTATGAGCACGGAGATAAGGCATGCAATGCATAGTGCTGGTAGTAAATGTAAACTACTTACACTGTTACTCATACTAACTGATGCACTGGGCACCTCTATATGCCTCTTCTCATCCTGCCATGCACTTCTGACTCCAGCCACTGCTGTGCTGTGACCAGCTCTGCCCGCTGTAATTGGATGAGGCACAGCGTATCCTCCTGGTGTACCTCTTGCTTTCTGTATCAGAGCTTCTTTGATACTGTAGTATGTGTTCAGAATCTGATGAGCACTCACCTATGTGCACCCCAGAAGCTCAGGGGAGTTAATGCTTATGCCCGCCCCCTTTGAAATGGAGGATGGAAGCCAATGGCTAATGGCTTCCCCCTGCATCTCTGGGCACACTGTCCTGAGACACATATCAGAAGCCTTCTCAAAAGGTCCCAGCAGGATCAAGCACCACTTGCCTACAAGTCAGTAACACATGACTGAATCACCCATGTTTCCCCCACCCCGACACAACCCGCAGGCCCCCATCCCCTATCTCTTGCTCTCTGGGATCACTTCCCAAACAGGCTACCTGCGCACAAGACTTTGTCTCAGCTGGGCTTTGGGGAGAACCTGGGCCAGACATCAGCAGTTACTGAGTTCCTAGTACTGGGGAACTCACCCCTGCAGAGCATAAGAGCAGGGGTCAGTATGCTTTTTCTATAAAGAGCCAGAGAAGAAGTGTTTTAAGCTTTGTAGGCCATAAGGTCTCTGTTGCAACTTCCCAGGAAAGTAGCCCTAAACAATACATACGTAAATGAGCATGGCTGTGTTCCAATAAAACTTTATTTTCAAAAACAATCAATGGGTTGGATTTAGACTGTCAGTTGTAGTTTGCCAACCCATGCATTAGAGCCACAAAGAGAAATAAAATTGATCCCTTCCTCCATGAAGCTCATAGTCTCGTGTGGGGTGGAAAAGTGCTTAGAAATGAGACTTCAACATGGCTGGAATAAGTCATAAGTGACCTTGGACACCATGCTAAGGAATTTACCTTTTTCTCTGGCAATGAGGAACAGCAAATCAATTCTCATATCTTGTAGCAACTGCAGCTGGGAATAGATTATTACACTGGCAAGGAGTGAATTCCTCCTCTTTTAACATTTATGTGAAGCCCAGTCCTACCCAAGGGCTGCCTCCGCTGCTCTCCTCCAGCATTCTGAGTGATATCCGACCGCCCATCCCCTCCCCCTTGAATCAGCAGAGCAAAGGTCCCTAATCTGATAGGCTAATCTGATAGCCTTGAAGCCAGATGTGTTTCAGAATTCAGAAGAGTTTCAGCTTTCAGAAAGTAATAAAGTGAAAATTTCATATATTTTTTAATATTCCCCATTAGGGCCTGAGGAAGCATCAGATACATTAATATTTACATTAAAAGACTATAAATGACTTCAAGTCAGTTCAGGGCTGGTTTGGGCCCTAAATGAGTTAAGATAAGGATTTTGGATTTTAGAGGTTTTTGGATTTCAGAATTGCAGACTCTGGACTTGAATTGTTTTGTTGCATTTCACCCCTAGACGGTGATGTCCTCAAAGCCAGCCTCTGAGTCTTCAGCACCGGCACACAGCAGGCACACAATGAGTGTTCCTGAGAGTGAGCACACAAGAATGGCTGGGGAACCGTGTTCAAGGAGGGATTCAAAGGAAGAAGAGGCTGATCAGGGACCCTGGTAAAGGACACGAGGAGACTCCAGTGCCTTGATTAGGATTCTGGACTTAATCTGGAAGGTGACAAAAGCCCTCATTTAAGTCGTTAGGTAACTGGAGTAACTCAGCAGCATATGAGGACGGCAAGTCTTGTGCCAGTGTGAGGAAGGTGCTAGGGTGAGGACTGAGGAGGTTCCTGCCACACCGAGGCAAGAGGTGTCTATGGATAAGGCAGTGAATGCAAAGCAAGTGATAGAAGAGACAGATTGGCAACTACCGATGTTGGGGGAGAGGGAGAAGTTGGAGTTGAACCTGACCCAGTGGCACCAGTCGAAGACAGCAGAGTGCAGTATTATAATCACTGACTACAGAGCCCAGATGCTTCTGTTGAAATCCCAACTCTGTCACGCTGTGACCTGGGGCAAGTCACTTAACCACTCTGTGCCTGCCTTAACTTTTCCTTTTGTATTGACTTCCTAGAGTTGCTGTGAAAATTAAATAAGTATTTGTAATGCACCTAGAACAGGGCTTGGCTCTTGGCTATTATTACTACCTCTAGCTGACCATTGTTTCATAAGGTTGAATTCCCCAAATGATTCACCAGGTGACTGGTCTCCTCAGTGTAGGATGACATCCCAGACCCTCCTGGGAAGTGGCCAATGGGTGTCAGAAATCTAGTAATAATGAACATGAATGAGGGACCCACGGACTGAGCCAAGAAGGGGTGGGATTGAGGGCGGCGGGTGGGCATGGGTAGGGCGGGGGAAAGTGGTGGTGGGAAAATGGGGACAATTGTATTCGAACATCAATAAAAAAGGGAAAAAAGAAATCTAGTAGTAAGAGCATGCAATAAAGACAATAAATGTAAGGAAAGGGAGCATCACTTCAGGAGACGGGCCTTACCTCTGGTAGGGTGTTGTAAATATTCACCAGGGCTTTTTCTTTCAATCAGTTGCGACTTGGCTACAGTGGTTTTCAGCATTCTTGTGGCATTGCAGCATGCCAGGGAAACTTTAAGTGCTGGGTCATTCATTTGGAGGGGGAAGGATATAAGGAGCACTGCCTGGAAAGTCTGTAATTTAGAAATGCTCAAGTCTTTGCATCTAATGGAAACAGTGTCAGGTTTGTGCCAAAAGGAAAGTCGTAATTGTTATGTGCTTCCCTTCCCAGCCCTCCTGGGCAAAAGAATACAACCACCCGGCTTCAGAGCTGTCATCTACAGACCCTGAGCAGACTCTGCCGCTGATTCTACCACGCTGTTGTCTCCCAGGAACGTTACCTGAACGCTGCAACAACAAACACTCCTTTTTGCAAGTGAGGACTGCTGCAAAGTTGGCATCTCCCCTTTCATCTGTCTGGGATTTTGCTGCCAGATTTCAGCGTCCTTCCTAACTTTTTTTAATGAAACTTCCTCCAGCATGTCAGTCTACTGTTTAATAACCACGAATAGCTCCCTCAGTCCTCTTGAATCAAGTTCAAGCTCTTCATCTTGACATTGGAGGACCTCCATGATTGAGCAATGGACTTTGGCCCCCACAGACCTTTTAATCTCACTAAGACTGACTTTTAGTGTCTCCCAAGGCTGTCGTCTTTATTCTTACCTCAAAGCTCTCACTTCAGTTTTCACTCTGTCTACCCGCTTCACCTGGAATAACCTCTTCCCTTCTGTCCATGTATCCAAACCCTATTTCAGCTTTTAAGATATAAACTAACCTTTCCAAGAAGCTCTGGTGTTCCCATTATTCCGTCCCTCACTCATTTCCTTTCTGACTAACCATGCTTAATTTGTCCCCTGTTCATGTCTGTCTTGGGTTTGCTAACTTTTGCATACATATGTTTTTTAAATATTTTATTTATTTATTTTTAGAGAGACAGGAAGGAAGGGAGAAAGAGAGGGAGAAAAGCATCAATGTGCAAGACAAATATAGATTGGTTGCCTCTCGCATGCCCCCAACTGGGACCTGGCCCACAACCCAGGCATGTGCCCCGACTGGGAATTGAACTGGCAACCCCTTCAGTTTGCCAGCCAGCACTCAATCCACTGAGCCACACCAGCTAGGACTGCATACATATTTTTATTTAGCACAACAGACTGAAAGTCTTGAAAGTCAGTATCAGTGCTGATGTACTTTGGGCACATGGCAGGTGCACAAGGAATACCGGTTGCTCGGTTGCTTTCCCAACCACCTTCCACATGAAAAAAGATGGAAATTTTTTCAGCTAGATGAAGGGTCTTTCTCAACTTGATTACAGATATCAATTTGAAATGCATACTTCATGTTATACTTAAAAGTGAAATATAACGGCAGTCCTATTAAAATCAGATAATAAGCATGACTATCACTGTTTAATATTCTACTAGAGATAAGCAACTAATGCATGAAAAAAATAAAAGGTATATATTTATTCATTATATCCCCCCAAAATGGAAGAACAACTCATTAGAAATATCAAGAGGGTTTGGCAATGTCCAGATTTAAAGTCTAGGTACATGAGTCAATAGGTTTTCTAAATGCAAGCAATCAAGGATTAGAAAGTAAAATAGGAGAAAAGAGCCCATTCAAAATAGCAATAAAACTGTAAAATACCTATGGGGGAAAAAGCTCATAAAAATGTGCAATTTAAATGAAGAAATATTACATTACTTTGCTGAAGGACATAAAATACCAAATAAATAGGGGATATTCCATGTTTCTGACTTGTAAAACATATTGTAGGATGCTGACTCTTCTCACATTAAACTATTAATGCAATGTAATACCATTTAAAATCCCAATGTAAGTTTTTATTAGACACAACAAACTTACTCTGCGATTTGTCTGGAATTATGAATCTGCTTGAGTGGCCATGAACATTTTACAATATAAGATTAATGAGTGATGACTTGCTATCAAAACATAAAATAAAATTATGCTACTAAATGGTGTGGGTCTCATGCAGGAACAAAAAGATCAACAGAACGGAACAGACCTGTATCAAAATTTTATATTAGACAAAGTAGCATGCCAAGCAATCAGGGAAAGGACAAACTGTTCAATAAATGGATATGAGACAAGTAACGAGTCATTCTGAGAAAAAAGAGGTAGACTTTGATTTCCCATCTGTGTGATGTCTTTGGCTTGCCTCTCCAGATACCTTCGCCATCCTTCGACACCCTGGTCTTGGCCTGAGAGGGGAATCTGCATGGACTGTATTAATCTCCCTGGGCTTCATCACCTTGGGGGTTGGGGCCAGGCCAAAGGGGCCACCTGGCAGGAAGTCAGAGGACAGGAGTCGGGTGGGAGCCTCTGTAACCTCAGGCTACGTGTTTCCCTCAACCAAAGGTCTCGGCTCCTGGGACAGGATGGTCTTCTCTGCTCTGTCCTCTCTCTCCCCACCTTTTGCTCTTCAGCTCTGGGTGGTGAAAGCTCTTCTCCCTGTTGTCGTGGTCACACCATTGCAGATAGACCTTTGTTAAACCAACCCTTTGGCAACCTCATTTTGAGCATGCCCTCTAGTTTCAATTGGGCTTATTTTAAGCATATCATTCACAAAAGTAAGACCTAAATTTATTTTTAAATTTATAAAAATATTAAAACAATGGGAATATATTTATAATCTTGGATGTAGGAAGATCCTTTTTAAAATAGACACAAATCAAACTTCAAAAATGAAGGTGTGGATACGAGTGATTGAAATCATAATTTCAGTTATGTGGAAGATTAGATACCTATAAGCAACATTAAGAGAAAGGTGGAAAGAAATATTTTAAATGTACAACAAAGTATTATTTCCTGGAACATATAAAGATCAATTATAAATGCTATGTATAAAATATTTTTTGCACATAAAAATATTTTATATAATTACATATTTAACTACTTTAAAATCAATTTTAAAAAGCAGCGTCATTAGGAAAACAGATAAGAACACGAATAGGCATAGGAAATAGAAATGGAATATATGTGAAAATATTCTTACTATTACTAGTAATCAGGAAAATGCAAATTGATATGAGATGCTGTTTTTAACTATCAGGTGGGCAGAACTTGAAAGATCGATAATATCAAGAGTTGTTGGGTGAGTAAGGAAACAGGCTCTCTTGTTCATAGTCAGGGAAAATGTTTAAGTTGGCACAATTTTGGGGACAAAATCTGGCAATGTCTATTAAAATTATAAATGTGTATCCATTAGATCCTATTTCTGGGCATCTACCCGGGGGTAAAAACTTGAGTATTTGCCCAAAGAGGCATGTACAAGGGATGCTCATCATAATACTATTTGTAACAGTAAAAAACTGGAAAACAATCTAAATGTCCTTCATCAACTATGGAATAATGAACACATTCCCATTATAGACTGTGTGCAACCATTTTTCAAAAGCGGTTGATCTCTGTGTCCTGACCTGGAAATCTCTGACTCATTTTAGTGAAGACCCATTCAAGTTCAGTACATCCTGTGGGCCATGACACCATTTGTGTAAATTTAAATTCCCACAGAAATGAAACTATGTTCTTTTATATTTATTTATATGCATGCAAACATACAGCTAAATCTAAAGAATAAACACCACATTGATATCTTTGTTACTGTCGGGTAGGAAACTCTGAGACGCATAGGGGGCAATGCCAGGACTTTTTTTTCACTTTTTCTGCATTCTGTATTTCACTATTTTCTACAGTGTCTGAAATTCTAAAATGTGAATGTATTTGCATCTTACCTATAAAATTGTTATTTCTTTAGTGAGTAGTCGAAGCTTGTATTTCATTCCTTCAAAAGAAACCAAAACAAGGCAAAGCATGGGGTTTTAGAGTTACATGGATGTGTGACTTGAAGAAACTTGTCTGATTCTCAGAGACCTGACTCTTCCTCTGTAGAACTAACTGTTGCGAAGGTTAATTTAGATGAAGCCTGAGAGAAGTGCCACTGAGTTCCTGGTACACAGAAAGTACTGGCTGACCCTTTCTTCTCCTCCCTTTGGCCCATGAGAACCTCAAGGGCCAAGAATATGCCTTAGTTGCCTGTATATCCTGGAGGTCTGTGCAGACAGAAGCTCAGTTACACTTGGTGAAAGAAGTGAATGCACAGGCTATGCTGGTTAACTGTTAATAAATAAACATATGTTCACATGTGTTCATCGTTAATGCATAAACAAGAGACGCCGTTCTGGCTTCCTCCAGGGAGATTAAAAAAGCTTCTGGTTTGTGAGAATAAGAGGTCAAAGAAAATCAGAGACTTAGGCCAGAGAGATACAAGTTTTTGAAGTGGGAAGACTCATCACATAGGTCTGATGTTTTCCAACTTTCTCTTTAGGCTCCAGACTCTGTGGAGTGATAGGGCCACCATGGGTATGAGAAAGCCAAACCAAGATGCCACGTTCAGGCTGGGAGACTGGATATACTCTTGGACAATGGCCAGGTCATATAGGACAACAGATATCTGACCCCAACCTTGGCGGCAACTGGCCCGGGGAAGCCAAAGCATAACCTCCGAAGCTATCAGCCCTGAATGTTTAGGACCTGGTCAATGCCAGCCAACTTCTCTAATCTCTGCCCCCACTGCCTCCTCTATTTTTAATTTCAGGACCAACCGAGAAACACAAACACACTCTCCAAATCAGCTGCCTAAGGTGCTTCACTTCTGCTTAGCCACCTCCCGCTTCCCCATGCAAACCACCTACGGTCAGCACGTACCTGTCCTCGTCTCCCTTTTTCACTATAAAGCTTCCCGGCTCCTCTGCCCGCCTTTGAGTCTCTGCCAGATGCTAGTGATGGCAGCTGACTCCCTTGGTATATACCAAGCTCTGAATAAATTGTCTCTGCTTGTTCTCCTTTCAATGTTTTTGTTTATTCCCAGAAGGTCTTCTCCCACATTTCAACTAGATACTAGATGCATGTTGTATATTGGGCTTATATATAAAATATTTCATCTAAAATATTCTACTGCTAAATTTTTAAAACAAATCTCCAATGTAAATTAATGCCAAGAGCTAAAGTTCTCAAGGAATCTGAACTAAAAAAGAAACGAGTGATGCCCAGACAGGTAGCAGCAAAAGACAGAGCTGAGTCCGGACAGGGGACGGAGGTTTCCAAAGATTTCTGTGAGCTTTTTACCGTAAGTCAGGCACAACTGAGTCCAGAAGCTGCAGGGAGTGGAGTGCATGGGTAAAATGCCTCCTTTTTAGCCTCTCCTCGGGGCTGGGCTGCAGTTAACTACAGTTGTAATGTCCACCTGCCAGAGGTACAGACAAGTGAACCAAATACATGAATAAGGCCTTGGGTGATTTAAAGAAGAGGAAGGTGGTCGGGAAGGTCCCGTCTCCTACCTCCATGGGAAAATGACGTCTCGGATACTGGAACTGGAGCCCTGCTCACCTAACCACGACTATTTACCTGTCTGGAATCCTAAAATTCTCACCATTACTCTACACAGTCTATAATCTATTTAAAATGTATTCCTGTGTTTCCCAAACTGGTGAATGTCAATAGATGTTTCAGCAGAAAAGGAACGTTGCAGTCAAATAAGTTTGGGAAATGGTGGGTAAAACCAAGCCAAACATTTCATATTAGTAGGAGTTTGTAAAACTGTCAGTGTGCTAACATATGTCGTGAATCTGTAAGAGAAGATAGAGTACACAGCATTTTCCAAACTTGTTGAACCACAGAGTTGATTTCTTGCCCACCTATTTATATCTGTCTCCTTCCACATCACTCTGTGGCATCCAATTTTGGAGGCACAGTTTTGAGATAATGCTACTTTTCAGAGGAAAACTATTAGCTGGTTAACACCTCCTACCATCTGCTGTAACTCACCAAAAGGAAAATCAGGAGCCCCCCTAGGAAAGGCACAAGAGGGCAATTTTGATGGGAGGAGGGAAAAAATAGGATCATAAAGGAAAGGCAGAGGCTAACGGAGGTTACAATTGGGTTTCAAGTCAACCTGCCACAGATCAAGAATACTAGATATCAAATTCCAGATGGAGAAAGTCAAAGATTATCCTCACCTGGTTCGTCATTTCTCTTAACTAGCCACAGTATCATTATCTCTAGGAAGACAGAAAGTGGCCAGGAGAATCGCTGTATTAGATGAAAATCGAGATTCAGGCGAATGATTCTTATATAGCACTTTACCAATAATGGCCCACGGTCCTATTTTTGAGTTGAGATAACTGAGGGTGGAGAAATTATGCAACCTGCCTGATGCCCCAGAAAAGCTACTTCCTTTCTGCCACACCAAGAAGTCTTCGATGGACCCCAGGGAAGGGGAATGAAGTGCTAAAAGAATTCCACGCTCACTTACTTTAGAATGACGCAGCCGGATCCTGCTGGCGGTGCTATCCAGAACACTTGGATGCGCGTCCTCCTCCGAGGGGTGCTTTCTGTGACCGCCACAGGGCAGTTACTCATAAACTGTGTTTCTTCTTCATCTATGATCTACGGAAAACCAGCGACACATAAACACATTAAAATGTGCTTCACTTTGGGAAGGCTCTTAAGTTTCCGAGTTGACACTTTCTTAATTTTATTTTTAAACCTGTCATTTTGTGTTAGCAACTCTAGATCCCCAGACACCAGAATAGTGCCTGGGATAGAGTCCCAGCCAATGCTTGTTGAATTAACATGCCAGCAGGGGTTTGGCATCTGTCCTGGGCTCTCTGGGACCAGGATCTCGGGTCAGCACTTTGAGGAACAGACCACTAGGTGATGATCTTGCTCATTTTACTAAGATGAGGTATGTCCCACCTCAGGGAAGGAAGAGAATGGGGAACAGAAAATCCAAAACAAACACTCTCTAGATACTGTAGCTAGACTTTAAACTCAGCTACAGTTTTATACCTCGAAAATAAAATGTTAGAAGAAAACGCCCCTTTGGAGAAGTTTCTCAAAGCATGTGAAGTTTCC
>PVKM010044022.1:0-12377 GCA_004027735.1 Carollia perspicillata | reverse complement strand
TGTGGACTGGGTGTATAGGGTGAAGAGAAATGCCCTTCGTGGTCCAGCTGGAAATGTGTCAGAAATGCTCACAATGGCACTTGGCTGTTGGAAGAGTGGGTGGAGAAGGAGTAGGCCTAGAAGATGGCGCAACTCCAGGGAACACTATTCACAAGGAGGGGGCTGGGGGCCTATAGAGTTGAGTAATCAGTATCCCTGACCACAGTCGCTCACTTCCATGACTAGAATTTGTATTCCTGATGGAAAGGGGTATATGGAGGGACTCAGAGGCTGGTTTGACTGGATCAATCTTCAGGATTGCTTGTTAGTCATGATTGACAGCGGGTTTTTTAGCCTAATTTTTTTGAGATCTCTGGCTCCTTTGACTTTATTTTTGACAGAAGTTGGTAAACAAGAGGGACTGTCATGTCCCTGGGTCCACTTGAGTTTGGTTTCAAGTACATATTGAGGCAAATACAAGGCAGTGTCTATTGTCATTTAACAATGTCTGCTGTCCACAGGGACCAGTTACATGTAACTGTTGAGGTAATACATAATTCTCCCAGGGGATCTATAACAGATGTGAAATAAATCATAATTAAAACGATTAATAAATCAGTTTTAACTTCACACTTACACAACATTCTGTAGCAGGTGAAATTAGTTTTTTGGTCTTCTTTTAAAAGAGATGATGTTTTACCAGTTACTTGTGGATTTCTCCATAGGGCGATAATTTCCTACTAGTGCTGAAAACATCAAGCAGGACTTGGAATTGGTGATGACAGCTGATTTAATGATTAGATCAAGCAGGGGAGTGCCTTTCAAGGTATCTGTTAAGTTGGTTTTAATGTGGACTCTTTTTTTTTTTTTTGAGGTTGTAATTATATCATTACAACAATTCTCTGACTCCAACTGAGTGTCCAGCAACAATTCAATTCAATTCATTTCTGACACAGACTGCCTGAAGTTAGTGTTGACCCCACAGGTTAATGACTCAGTCTCACAAGATTGTCCCATTTCAGATACTAGCCACAAGTATGAGATAGCCCCAAGTTACCTGCACTTCTGCCTGGCAGATTACGAATTTGGGAGTTCCTATGATACCTCTTGCCCAGGATGATTTGCTGGAACATGTGACACTCAGAATGCAGGAAAGCATGATATTTAGGATTACAGTTTCATTGTCAAGGATACAGCTTAGGGACAGCCAAATGGAAGCGATGCATAGGGCAAGGTAGAAATTGGGGACATACAGAGCTTCCGTTTCACATCTGGGCATACTAGCGTCTCAGCACCTGAATGTGTTCACCAACCCTGAAGTTTCCC
Organism: Carollia perspicillata; assembly: GCA_004027735.1. Lineage (NCBI taxonomy): Eukaryota > Metazoa > Chordata > Mammalia > Chiroptera > Phyllostomidae > Carollia > Carollia perspicillata. The sequence continues at coordinate 11,072 of PVKM010044022.1, read as the reverse complement.
TAGTCTTGTTCAGTTTCAACTGTGGTTCCTGTATGTAGGCACAGTTAGATTAAAATACTGACAATTGGTGATTGAACTTCAGCCACCTTTCCCTCCCCTGTGGTCTGGCGGTGGCACTGGAAGTTTCTACTTTCTAATCCTGTGCCTGCTCTTTCTGGTATGGCCAGACCCTCTCTTGGGTCACACCCTGAGTCACATCTTTAGCGTGAACTCCATTGTGGGCCTTATGAATAACAAAGGACATTCCTATCTGTAGGGAAGTTCCGAGGGTTTTAGGGGCTTCTGTTGGAACTGGGGATAGAGACAAAATATAGTTTTTATTATTCCACATTAATACTCCAGAATGGTATATATTCTTGAACTTCAAATTATACTAGCTATAGACCTCCATAATGCAAGAAGTGAACTCACTATAAGATACTGGCTATACAGCCCCAGCTGGTGTGGCTCAATGGATTGAGTGCAGGCCTGTGAACTGAAAGATTGCAGGTTTGATTCCCAGTCAGGAGCACATGCCTGGGTTGCAGGCCAGGTCCCCAGTTGGGGGCATGTAAGAGGCAACCTATCTATCCATATATGTCTTGTACTTTGATGTTTCCATCTCTTTTTCCCTCTGTTACCCCTTTCTTTAAAAAATAAATAAATAAAATCTTTTTTGAAAAGGTATCGGGTATACAGAATTCATGTTTTCTTTCAGTGACCATAAAAAGAGTCGGGTATACATAGTGCATTGGTTAAGAGCATCAGGCTATAGTCAGTTTGGGTTTGAGTCTGAACTCTACCACCAACTTATCACTTGACTTTGGATGAGCCACCTAATGTCTCTAAGCCTCATTTCCTTTAAGTGTAAAATGAGGGTAATCATAGTAAAGTGTTTTGTGGATTCAGTAAGGTAGTGCACTTGAAGGATATGGCATAGTGCCTGGCATATAATTAAAAATTCAATAACATCAGTTATTATCTACATGCATGCATAGCTAAACTCACCTTGATTGACAGCTCCCCAAAACTATCATTTTTTCTCCCCTTGTAGGGGGACATATAGGACATTGTATGAAACATTGCTAGGCACACAGTAGACACAGGTGAAAATAAAACCTGCTGTGGATATCTGGAAAATAGAGGAATGACTCTGTAATGGAAACTTCCACTCTGTTTTCAAAGCTAGCCTAAAACCCAGAGATAGAAAATCTTTCTCCTGGAATCCTGTAGAACATGAAAGGTACAGCAGTGGGGGCAGGGAGGGGGACGGGGTATGGGTTCAGGGTCTAGGAGTCTGCTGAATCAAAAATAGGGAACTGATTCAGATGTTTTTGTCTTTCGCAGTATGCTTCGAGGTTCAATGAGTTGGGCAAAACCACATGAGACTTTGGGAAGGAAATAACAGATTTATTTCAGCGGGTCGAGACAGTCTTTGAGAATGGGCTGTCAGATACCGTGTTGTGTGATTTAAAGCATTTGGGACTACATTTTGGAAAGAGTATGGGGTTACCTCAGAAAATTAAAATTGGAACTGCCTTATGACCCAGCAATTCCATTTCTGGAAGTACTTGTATATCTGAAGAAACTCAAAACACCTAATTCGCAAGAATGTATTTGTACCCCTATGCGTTACTTAATAGCCAAGATTTGAAAGTAGCCCAGGTGTCCAGAAGTAGATGAGTGGATAAAAAAGCTATGATACATTTACACAGTAAGATACTATTCAGCCATAAACAAGAAGGAAATCTTACCCTTTGCGACAGCATGAATGGACCTAGAGAATGTTATATTAAGTGAAATAAGCCAGTCAGAGAAAGATAAGTACCATATGATTTCACTCATATGGAATCTAATGAAGAAAAGAAGGTAACGAACAAAATAGAAGTGGATTCATAGATACAGAGAATAGACTGACAACTGTCGGAGGTGGTAGAGGAGCCGGGTGGAAAAGGTGAAGGGATTAAGCAAAAAAAAAAAGAAAACACTCTTAGACAACAGCATGGTGATGGGGGGAGGTTAAAGGGGGGGATAAGTGGTGATACAGATGACGTATTGTAGAATTGTACCCCTGAAACCGATGCAATTCTATTAACCACGTCAACACAATGAATTCAATTTTAAAAAAGCATTTGAGGCTAAATGACATTTCCATTGTGGCTTTGACTACATTTTTTGTGTATGTGCTACTGGAAAGAACACTCAAGAGTGTGTCTTTTTGTACTGTTGATGGTATGTGAGATGATTTTTTGGGTGGTACTTTGATGAACACTTTAAGTGTACTGTATTTTTATGTGTATTAATGAAAACATAATCAGCATATCAGATCTGTGACCTCCAAGGATAGTGACTTTTAGGATGATATTACAATGGATATTATTTTTTTAAGCTTTTCAGAAAGGTATTAGGTGAACAGTCATTGGGGTGTTGATCAGATATGTAAGATCATAAAGGTTGTATTGGAGTGGTTGACATTTCTAAGGTTCAGTAGTTCTGGTGCAGTGCCCCACCTTCATGAAGTCTTTATGGGATGGACAGTGTGGAGAGAGACCAGTTGGATTTACTAGATGGATTTAAAGACTAGCCCAACTTAAGCAAATTGACAAATTTCTATTTGTGCATTTATGGTGAAAATACCTGTAACTAGATTATGTAGATTTTAAAACATGGTAGATGTTAGTGGTGTAGCTTTTTTTAATAATGAAAAATGAATACTACTGCTTTCACTTTTCACCATTAGTAGTTTCCCCAAAGCCTGGAGTGATCCTTAGTTCCTTCCATTCTTTGGTGTTGGAACACCCCATGCTAGGAGTTCATGTTCTGACTTTTAGGTGGGACAAAAAGCCATCCCTCTCTTGAATGCATGCCAGTGCATATATTCTAGGTTCTGGAAGGCTATGACTCTGCCCCATCTTAATGACCTGTACATTACCTGTTGCTGGAAACTGCTTTAAAGTTAAAATGTGAGCCCTGGCTGGTGAAGCTCAATGGATTGAGCACTGGCCTGCACACCAAAGGGTTCCCAGTTCAATTCCCACTCGGCGCATGCCTGGGTTGCAGGCCAGGTCCCCAGTTGCGGGTATGTGAGAGGCAACCACACAATGAGGTTTCTCTCCTTCCTTTCCCCTTTCTCTAAGAACAAATAAATAAAATCTTTTAAAAAATAAAGGTACAATGTGATATGAGCCCTAAAGTGAAGTCGATCTTTATTTAAAATCTCATTTCATTGTCTGCCATGTCACTGATAACAGTGGGGTCTTCAGAGGTAAAACAAGCAGTCAGAAATAAAACAAATGTGGGAGGTGCTTTCTTTTTAAGTGAAACCTCAGAATGAAATTGAAGTCTCAATTGTGTAGTAGTAGTTAAGAAAGCTGCTTCCAGATTTGGTTTCTTGACATTATTTTATTTTAAGCCTCAATTACATGTGTTTCCCGTATGTTCTGACACTGTAATATTTTATTATCTACATGTGATTGTTGGCCTGTGTTCTACAAATGATTTTGTTCTATAGTTACCTCAGCATTAAGGGCTATACACCTGGTATAATGTTTCAAATTTAGTTTAAAAAATTGCTGTACAGATGGTTCCAGGTCTGTTGTCTTTCTGTACCATGTGTTATCTAGTCAAAATAGGTTAAAACAGAATAAAATGGTGACAGTGGTGTAGCCCAAGATTTTTCTCCTCTGTTAATTTAGTACAAAATTTCTACATGATTTTATAATCAGAAACTCGCAAGAGTTTTCCCACCTGAGGTAAAATCTAATGTTACAAGCCACAAGCCCCCATGCTTTCTAAATTTTGGTTTTGTCATTCATACTGTCTTGCCTCCTGAGAGAAGTGGTGAGCTGTATTATTTGGTGCATTGGGAAAGGGGAAAAGCCTTTACTCAAGGCTATATTTTGCAGGATTAAAAATCTCTTCTCACTAAAATCTATTTCATGATGTTCATCCTTTGCACAGACCCACAAGACCTCCTTACACAAGGCAGATGCCAGGCTTCCGAAACAGTTGTTAGTCATTATTTATAGATAATTGCAGCTAAGTGTGGAGAAATTCTGAGGAGGGATGGGCGGGAGTTGTTACATTTGCCCTTGGTCTGCAGACTAGGATTTGCAAAGCCAGAGTGAGGTTGTTCGTTTCCTCCTCTTCTTGGGAAATTGCCATTGGATCAATGGGTCTTGGTTAAGATCTCCTATGGGCAGCTGAGTAGTTGGACTTTTGAAGATGAGAGCCATAAGAAACAATATTCTTTCCCTGTCATACAAATAATTATCTCCATGGCAGTATAATGTCCATGTATAAGCATTCAAGGCCACACATTTGAAAAGATTAAACATAACTTAGATCAAAATAAGACAGGTACACACATAGTGGTGGAGTCCGATCCCTAGCCATTCTTACATGTTTCCAGCACCACTCACTCTGGTCTTCTCAGGACACACTAACCTTGTAATTTATCTGCAGTCTTTTCATTTCTAAAATAAAGCCCTTTCAGGTTGTTGGAAACTGGAAATTTCATGGTTATTCAAGTAAAAATGTGTAATCGAAGACTTTCTTTAAACCTCTCCAGGCAAAGAACTGGAATTGCTTAATTTATCTGAGCATTTGCATTTCTAAGTTTCCAACTCACAACCATTTGCTTGGCCTGGCAGAAAGAGATAATAAAAATTTATATAACAGGTAAAAATCTGTCTAGTTGCTTTTTCCACATTTGGAAGAGAACAGTTTTTCCTTCCCTCTGAGCAGTTTAGCCTAAGTTCCCCCTCTTTCTGGTTTCTAGCTTCACTATTTGCATAGTAAATAAATTGATTCATTCAATACCAAGCTCTGAGGGTCTCCAGTATTTACTACTTCTGACCATCTGCTTAAGCAAAAGAGTTTTTTATTATAATAGCAGCTCAATAGAACACAGCTTTTAAAAACACACTTTTAACAGTTCTCAAGCTTTCACTATATGTACAGATTTTCTCTAAGAACCAGGATATGGTAGTTCTCAAGTTAGACGTATGTGAGCAATGAACCAGCTTTCCCAGACAGAATATGGATCATTCATAGGGGACTTCTGAAACTCAAAAGCAGACTTGTAAGCTAGAAATATTTGGCCTCCAAATTTGAGTTCCTTACTATTGAATTCAAAGTGAAGTATATATAGTCTGAATTTTTCTTAAGGACTGATCCTAGAATTGGATACATGATGTTTCAGGAAAAAGAAATATTTTTATGTTTTACCAATTATACTGATAAATTTGAGTGCCTATTGTGGATCTGGTTTTTAAGGACATTTATAGTGTGGTAGGAAAACACACCTAACAATTATAGACATTGGAACAATTAGAAAATGTAAAATCAGTACTAAAAAGTGTAAGTGCTGTCATGGGAGATGTGGAGGGACAGAGAGTCTCTAGGACAGGAGAGGAGTCCTGTGGGAGGTAAAGTCTGAACTGGGCTTGAAAGATCAACACTAGAGAGTAAGGAGACCTTCCAAGCAGAAGTGAGGCAACGGCATGCATAAAAAACTAGAGTGGCACAAGGGGCCATGGCATCTTGGGAATGGCAGATGTTTCAGGACGCTTGTGGAATGAGGGGGAGAATGACAGGAGTCAAGGCCAAATTCAGAAGAGCCTTGTGTGCTTTGTTGAGTTTGAGTTTTATTGTATAGATAAAGGGGTACTATTAAATAATGGCATACTCCCTTGGAGCATGTGTGTAGGTGTGTGCATTTTAGATCAGTCCAGTGGCAGAGAGATTGGAGAAAAGAGTAGAATAAACTATTTGTAAGAGTACTGCAGTAAAGATGACGGGGGCCTGAACTGTAGAATTACTGAGGAGTTAGAATTTACAAAGTTTGTCTGAGTCTGATAAAAGTTTGTTGCTTACAGGTTCCACATGGGTCAGTACGCTGAAGGGTGTTTGCTTTAATACAATCCTTAGAGAGCCAGGCTCTTGTATTTTGAACTGTCATGGACTGTCTTGGTCCCCATGACGGGACAAGATGGCTGGGATGTCACATGCCGGATCTATGCTTGGGTTTGGAAATTCTAGGTATCACATCTGCCTACAGTCTATTGGCCCCAAATAGGCATATTCCCCCCACCTAACTAAAAAGAAGCTGGAAAACCGGGGGAGCAGATGGAATGTTTGATGAGCTCTGTCTGTGCCACAATGTAGGAACTTGAGTAAGATGTTTTATTTCTGAGCTTATTTCTCATCTGTAAAAGGGGAATATCAGTAGTACCAACCTCATAGAGTAGCTGTGGGGATGAACTGCTGTAACAGCTAGAAAATGCCTAGTGGTGTATCTGGCACAATGAAGCCATTGGAGGAAGCCTTTAAGTTTGATCTTACGATTTTCTTACTGTGGGTCATATCTAATTAGTAGGTTATAACCAATAATTTAATATCAACCCCCCACCCCCCAAAAATAAAAAGCATAGAGTGCATCATAGAACTGAGAGTGGGTGCTGCTGTAAGAAACTTTTGAGTTATACATGTACTGATTTATTTGGTCAGTATGTAAAGTGGTGTTCTCACTGAAGGTTGCAGATAGAGTTTGAAAGACTTACGCATACCAAAGAACCTCATTCTCTTGTAGCATACTTTTTTGAAAGAGTCTGTTTAAACTTCTAGATTTTTATTTTTATTTTTTTTCCATTTTAAAGAAGTTTATTTAAACAACAAGACACTTGACTTGAAGGGAAAACTACCTAGGATTCATTTCTCTTAGAGTAATTTATCCCCACTTAAAGACAGATTGCCCTGCATGTAACAGCTACGTACAGAAAAGTTATAAAATTGTCCTTGGTTTTACAATGATACATGAAAAACATTAAAATTCTCCAATCAAACAAGGTATGCAAGAATTTTTATGTTGTTCTTTTTTTGTTAAAGAGCGAGAGCAAAATAACTTACTAGAATATAAAGATAAGAGCTGGATGAGCATGCCACTAACGGAGAAAGGGGGTATCTTCACAGAACCAGGATTTTTCCCCATCCCATCTCCATGTGATGTCAATCAAAACGTACCATTGGCCATTTAGTTTTTAAAAAAATGCAAATGTTTGTGCATATCAGTTACTTTATGTACAATAAAGGAATGGGGAAAGGGAAATGAAAGAATAGAGAAAACTATGCTGTAGTAGTCAGGATGTGGTGGAACCAAATTGCAGTTTTCTAATTGAGAATGTCTTCTTGGTCTTAAGGAACAGAGTTCTGAAGTAAAGTAGAAAGTTCCCTTTTTAGTAGACACCTCCTGTCTGCTGCTGGAACACATCGTGTCTTCATCCTCTATTTCCAGCTGTGCAAATATGTCTGTTTCATTGATTGGCTGCCCATCAATCGGAATCTGATCTGCCTCATTGACAAACCCTGTCGTTCACAATAGGCTTTCATTAGTTTACTAAGTGGTGTATGCCTCTTAATCTTAAACTGCACCACAGAACCATCCTGCCCCGCCACCTTCAAATCAATATGATCATTGTTCTCAGTCTGGACTCCTTCCTTGGGCTTTTCGTCGGCCATGGCGAGCGCCAGAGTCTCCTCAGCTGCCGCTTCACAAAAGAGGTACCAGGTCCGCACCGAAGGAGCTCACAAGCAGCACCAGGAGCGGCAGAAGAAGGAGGTCTAAACTTCCAGATTTTTAAAAAGGATTAACCTTAATTTTGAGAAAGTAAAATATGGGTTTGAATTTTAGCTTTGCTACTTGGTAGCTGTGTGCCCTTAGGCAAGTTCCGTATACTTTCTGTGCCTCCATTTTCTCATCTGTAAAATCACGGTGACAATACCTAACTCATAGGGTATTATTGTTGGATTGCTGGATTAGTTGATAGGTATAAAATGTTTCGAAAACAGACTGGCACATAGTAAACTTTATGTAAGTATTTGTAGACAAGATCATGTGAAAGAGGCTAGTACTGTGCATGTATGTAGATGTACTAGATTTACACAGTGCACTAGGCACACAAGAGGTGTTTATTTTCATTTGAATCTTTAGAAAATGTTGTTTGATGTCACTTAGCCCTTTTCACGTTACCATACACACACTCCCTGCCTTCTTGGGACTGGTAGTCTAAGATACTGTCACTGAAACAGTGACATCCTTTCTGTTCTATGTACTTGTCATTTTTGATTGCTTGAGAGTCATGAATGTTTATGTTCTGTAAGGGTAAATAATGTACAGTGCATTTAAACTTTGAATGCATAATAGAAACAAATAATAGAAGTCATAATGGATGATTTTAAAAATCCAGTCAGAAGAACTTACTAACGAAATATTTTTCTTTCCTGTATTTATAAAGTTTTGGGGAAGAAGCAGGTATCAAAGTTGCTTTAAGATTGCGAGGTTGACTTCTTTTGCAGTGAGTAGTCAATGTCAGCAGACTGATGCGCAGTGAGAACACTGCTTTTAGCCGGATCAGTGGGGGATGCTAGCTCTGCCTTCTACTCTGATATGGAGTGGTACTCTGGGTGAGTAGGAGCTAATCCTGGCTGCTTGGCAGAAGTGGATTTCTTATATAATGTATGGTACACAGAAGCCCTTTGGGGAGGTCTTTATTATCTTACTATCATGACACTATCCATTTAGGTCTGAAGATTAATTTTTGTTCCCATCTAGGTCCACCAGAGTGATTCTCATAACTGAAAGGGTAGCAACTTACTATTAAATGCCTGTACTTGGCTTTTGTTTTGACAAAAGGAATGTTAATCAGGAATGGGTGTTAGAATTCAAAGATATTTCACTTAGTGATTTATTAATAGCTTAGAAGGCTCTTTTCCCCCTGTTAAGCTGATTTAACTTCTGAAAAATGAGTCATGTGTAGGGTTTCAAACATCTTCTCTTTGACTGGTCTCAAAAGAGGTATATTAATATTGCTATAGCTATTCATTTGTGTCACTCCTGCCACTCCTGAAGCAAATGTCACTTTGGTTTTCCATTACCTGACACCAGTGGACTTCTTAATTCTATTACTGTGGCCGTCCAGTGTCAAACTAGCCCGCGCTATTTTTTTGACTTACTGAGAAATGTGGTAGTGTGAGTCCTGTCCCCAGCCACTAGTGCTTAAACTTGTAATTTTTCAATGTTTCGTGTTAAAACAAACTTCTAATTCTGGCTATTTTTTGTTTTTTATTTTAGACCTAAAATTGGAAGGTCTGTTTTTGTAAAACATTCTCCTAGAAAGATCATCAGTGTTGCTATCCCAAATAATATTACTAGTCCTAGGGGTGGTGGGAGCAGGAGCTAGGTGCTTTATGGGGAGAATAGAATGTGTGGGCCTGCCACCCAGTGGAGCTGGCGTCTGCCCTTTGCTTTTTGGCAGCTGCGTCTGGCTTTGATGGCCCTGATTAGGACTTTAGTCTTGGCCTTTTCTTGCCGTCATCTGAGACATATCCTATTGTTTCCAGTGGTTCTGAAGAGGTGGAGGACCTTGATGGTCCACATCTCTTACCTCCTTTGACAATGGTGCCTGCTTCAGCCCTTAGTTAAAAGCCTCTCTGCTATCAAGCAAATTCAGTAAATATGAGTGGAGTAAGATACAATATCTCAGAGTGGCTATGAGTCCTTTGAGTTCAGTGTGCAGTATTCAGAAAAGCTGTTGGCTTTTGCTGTAGTATCTGCAGACACTTTGAGTGGGCTGCCTTTGTTAACTGAGGTAGAGAAGATGCAGTTCAGACCAGCACCAGAGAGTTTCTTCTCATTGAGGCTCACCCACTGGCAAACCTGGGAGCATCCTGGGATGCTACTTAGCTATGGCTTCACTACACCCTGTGGACTTCTCCTTGCTAACAGAGGCGGGACCGATGGCCATTATTAATGTGAATTTTCTCCAAGGGACTGAGGTGCAGGTCAAAGGAGGCATGACAGGATGGCATCTCCCTTTTTTAACTTCACAGTTTGGCTTTTGCTACTTCGAGGTGAAAGTTCACTTGAGTGAGGAGAGAGGGAACACATACTACTGGCCGAGAACCTCTGCTGGTATCACATCTGGGAAGTGATGAGGTGGGCAGTGCTGGGAGGACAGGGTCCAGGTGAAACTGAACCTTAGGAACCTGTTCTGGAGAGAGGCAATGAAGAACGCTTAGGGCTCCATTCCCTTTGCTGGTGAGTGTTTGGTAGCATCGTCATATAATCAGAATTGGTGTGTCATTAAGAAAATCCTAAGGAAGAGAAAATGCAGTACAGATTTAAAAAAAAAACCAGCTAAATCAACTCATACAGTTCAAATCTGTGTTGTTAGGAGTCACCTGTACTAAATAACTGTGCTAATAAGAACAATGCTCAGTATGTTGGACTCACTCGTCATTTAAGGCATTTGAAGTACATGGACTAGTGCCTTCAACAGAAGTACCCAGTATATAATAGTGACTATTATCCATTTAACAGCTATTTATCAAACATTGCTTATGTAGCATAGCTGAGGTACACAGGATCAAGAACCGGACAGGTAAAATTCCTGTTCCTGAGGCACTCACTTTCTGGTAGGGGACCAGACAATAAATAAGTCAACAAATAAGAATTTCAGAGGGTGGGAGTGTCCTGTGCTGTGAAGAAATAAAGTGCTATGCTGGATAAGAGTGAGACGATTCTTTAGATTGGACCGGGAATGCATCTCAGTGTTTGAGCTGAGACCCATCTGATACCAAGGACCCTCTGATTTCCCTGATCTCCAGGTGAGGAAGTGGAGGCACAGGGTGATTAGGTGTGTACTGGGGCACAGCAGAGCTTGGCTGGACAAGCCCAGTCATTCTGCACCCAGAGCATGGCCTGCTCTTTCAGAAGGCACATGCTGCAGGGCCAGCTGATGTTGAGTGGAGGGAGGGTGGGGCTGCAGTACAGATGCCTCTGAGAAGATGCACATTATTTCATGGTCCCCAGTCATAGGACACAGAGTTTGAGTGTGTGTTGGGGTTCAAGACTGTATTCACATTTTCAAAGGCATTGATGACCGAAACAGCTGATAGTACTGCTGTCTGATTTTAGGATTTTCTTTCTTTCTTTTCCTCCTCCAAGCAGATCAGAGTTTATGAAGTAGAGGGTGGAAAAGGTATGGGAGAAATAGAAGTATGGAACACCCAAATGGAACAGAACCTAAGATTCT
>PVKM010044021.1:0-12354 GCA_004027735.1 Carollia perspicillata | reverse complement strand
GAGGGCCGAATGTGTCCTCGCGTCCTCAAAGCCGGGCACAGAGGGAGGAGAGCCCATTTGGAGGCAGGTGTTGGCCACACCCGGGCATGGACAGCCACCTGCTGGTTCTGTCCCCAGTCACCAGACAGTAGAGACCGAGGGGCCTGTGTGCCTAATTAGAAAAAGGGGAGCAAAGCAGACACTGCCGGGCAGGTAATACGATAACAGTGAGTATTTGAGAAATAACACAGTAAATCATTATTGATTATCATAAATAATTCATTACTGAAGAGCAATAGCCACACCTTGTCTTAGGCACTTCATACACATTATTTAAATTCTCAGGGCACTCCTGGTACATAGGCACTGATGCTATCGCCATTGTACAGATAGGGAAACTGAAGCACAGAGAGGTCGACAAGGTGTGTAAGATCACACAGCTGGTGAACAGCAGAGCTGGGATTCCAACCCTGCCTGATTCCCGGGACCAGATTGTTGACCAGTGTGTCGTATTGGTCCCTGTGTGGAGCGCAGTAGGGAACAGCTGACATTCAGAGCTGTATCGGGCCTGGGGACTGACCGCCCTGGACAGCGGGCTCAGACCACCAGGCCCGACCTCGGCTGGGCTGGTGCTGCAGAAACGCTCCCGGCCCGGCCGGCGGCCCGAGGCTGCGGGTGGAGGACAGCGGCGCCTGGGGCGGGTCTAGGAAGGACGCAGGCTAAGAGCCTCTTCATTTCCTTTGTGTGGGACAGCTGCTCTTCACAGACGTGCGGCCAGGTTGAAACCAGAGTCCGAAGTCCTGGGGACAGTGCCCACATGTCTGGAAAGGGGGCAGCAGGCCAGGGGACTTGCCTTGAAGCTGTTTCGTACAGTCAGTCCCGGTTTTACTGTCAGGAGTATGTTCGCTCGGGGTGTCCTGGGGCAGAGGGAGGTCTGGGCGGATACAGTGCCTTCCTGGAGCCGTTCCTGGTCTGCCGCCGGTGCGAGCGGGACGTGGCTGTCACTAATGTGTGTGTAAGGCCCGCCACCTCCCCTGCGTGCAGTGTACTGGTGAGCTCGCGCCCTCAGGAGCGTAGACCTGTCGTCAGGTGGCCCTGGGCCCCAGATTTCCAGAGCTTCCATTCCGGGGGCATGGCTGGCGTGTCTGAAACCTACCGGCTGGAGAAGCGGACAGGGCGCGCTCGGGGACGGGCACTCTGGGATGGGAGTGTGCGGAGCGGTCCAGGGTGGCTGAAATTCCATTAGAGGTAAATGCTGTCCGACAGCGGGCTGGAAAGATATATTTTAAGCTGAGAAATTACTTAATAAATTCAGACCAACGCTCTGTGACATTTCCCACAAGACTTTAATGCTGTTTACAAATTCCAGAGAACACCCTGAGTCTTTTCTGGCATGGGCTTATGATTTATTTCAAAGGAAAATGGGACAGAGTGTGTGGGTTTGTATTTAATTTGAACAGGGATTTGGAGATGAAAAGTCAACTGGCATGAAAGATTGCAGGGCTGATGCGGAGGAGCGGAACAGTGGGTGGCCTTGGGGCGCGGGCCGGGGTGTTGAGAAGGGACGGCGCCTCTCTCCCTTCTAGCGCCAAGTCGTGCCCTTTGCACCGGCCGGTACTGCGTGGAGAGGGTGCGCCAGGAGGCCGTGCCAGGTCCGGCGTTTCGGACGCACTTCAGTCCCGAAGGCTTTCGTGCCAAAACCAGGCAGAGCTTCCGCCCTAAGGAGGGAGACCTGTTGTACACAGTTTACTCTCCACAGACGTCAGCACTCAGAGGACGTGACCTTCATCTACAACAGGATGGACTTCAGTTAGACCGAAGGAAGGCATCGCTGAAGAAAGTTAAGAGCTTGGGCTCAGAACAGGAAGGGAGATCTGGGGGAAGTTTTCACATCTGGTGCTCTGGGCTTCTCGGCAATAGCGGGATGGGCTAGGGGGCTCCGAGAGATGTGATCTTTGGGTAGACGCAGGGGTCAGGGAAGGGGGCGCAGACCAGGGGACAGTGGGTTCGAGTACCGGATGAGGGGGGAGGCAGCGATGCGGGGCCAGGCTGGCAGGGAGAGCGGAAAGTGAGGAGGGATCTTGTTTCTCCCGTACTCTCCCCGGGAGACTCCCAGGCCCATTAATCTTGCTCGCCAGGGAGTATGTGGTTTGAATGGGAAACGAAGACAGTGACGTCCCCCATCCCTCTTGGAAAAAAAAATGACATTCCATTTGGTTTTGGAAAATACACAATATTACACTTATGAAATATTCAATCACTGTCATTAATCCTCCCGCCTGGTTGCCCTGCCCCACGTAGCCAGGAGCAGCAGGCTCCAGCTGCGGCCGTGGGCCCAGGAGCCCCCAGCCTCCCTTCCCGTGGACAGTGCCCGCAGAGGGGGAGCGCCCTCGGTTCCGAGAGTGGAGCTCTCCCGGGCAGGGCCCTGCGTCTGCCGGGGCCTTCAGAGCAGTCTCTGAGGTACAAGGCAAAGGGCCCCGACGACTGACCTGGGCCTCCCTGACTGGACGGAGGAGCTGCAGAGAAGTTCTAGGCCTTGACTCATTCATTCTTCTCAGCACAACAAAGGGCACCAGCTCCATAGCTACTATTCCACCCCGCAAGGCTCAGCTGCAAGGTAACTGTAGAATTCCGCAGCGGTTGAGCTGTAAGAGGCCGCGAGAACCACCAGGTTCCGACCCTTACTTCACAGGGGAGGGCACCCAGGTCCACAGCGGGGGAGTTAGTAGATGTTTTCCCCAAAGCTTCAAAGCAACAGGTTCCTCCTCTCTTCCCCACACCTCCCTCAGATCGCCAAGAACCTGGGCCCTGTGGTCCCAAGGCACTCTGACTTGCCGCCTGGGGCCAGGAATCCTGAGAGATCAGTCCCCTGCCTTGCTGTGCTCCGATGACGAGCTGAGGTCCCCAGGTGGGGTGAGCTGGCTGGTGGCCATTTGTTTCCAGCTCCTGGGACAGGGTTTGTGGTGTGTCACTTAGCTTTGTGGTAAAAGAATCATCTGGTCGAAGCCTCATTTTTCTGCCTGTGATTCAGCCTCTCGTGAGTGCTGAGAGGCCTCTCAGCCTCATTCTTGGGCCGTCCCAGGGTAGAGCTCCTGTCTCCTCCCCACCCTGGGGACGCTCACCCCTCTCCCTCCATTCGCTGTGCCTGCCAGGACTCTAGATGCATTTGGATGCGGCTTTCAGTTGATGTTTTCAGGAGGGAACTCCGAGTCTAAATGAGCAGGGAGAAGGGGAGGGTATTCTCCTCTGGGGGAAAACCAGCTCCCAGGTGAGGACAGCACTCTGGTCTACCTGAGTGTCCCTGAGCCTGACCCCTGAGCCGGAGGGAAAGCCGTGGACATTCTTCCTGCTGGAACATTCTGATCCCAGCGGAGAGACTGCCTGGGCCTGAACTGTGCTCGGGCCCAGCTGCTGACACCAGTCTCCTGCTGAGGGTGGGGACGTCTCCCTTGGGGCAGGCTGGACAGATGCCTCTGATGCTGCCCGTCTTCTCACTCCTTCTATGCCTCTGAAGGCCACCCAGGCCCAGGCCCAGGAGTCTTCGGGCACAGGGCTGGGGCCAGCCCAGGACCACAGTGCTGGGGAGTTCTCGGGCGGCGTAGCTCCTCGTGTCCAGGACGAGGAAACTGCTCGGTGTGCCATGAGGTGACTCCGAGTCCTGCGGTTTGTCAGTGACATCGCCAGAGCATGCGTGACTACTCCCGCTTTCCAGGATGGCGGGAGTCATCGCCGACACCAGCTCCATGAGCTCCCCGACAGCTCTGGGGGGTCGGAGGACGTGGAGACCCCCAGTTTTCCCAGCTGTGGGACGAGCCCTGTCCGGAGCTCTGACACCAGACTTCTTGGTTCTACTTGGGGGCAGTGTTGCTGGGACGGGAGCTGTGGGGCAGGGCAGATGGCCACCCGGGTCCAGACCAGCAAGGCGGGTGGCTCTGTCCCTTTCTGTGCTTCAGGGTCTCAGCTACCTCAAGGGCATGTCGGAGAAGTGGCGGTTAGTCCAGGGTGCCTGGTTATTACCAAGTCCTCCCGGTCCCTCAAAGGACCAGAAGTGGCATTGTATTCTACACACCTCTGAAGTTTCGTGGGGACAAAGACCGGAAGGGGTGGGTTGGACGGGGGAAGGACCGGCCCCCAGGTGTGCCCGATACCCAGCCTTGTTCTCTTTTCCTCCTGTGCCTTGGAGCATTGCCATCCCACGACTCTAGGACGACACGTCTGTCGTCTGATTCTAACCCTGCTGATGAAGGGGTTGAGTTGGTGTCTCCAAGAAAAAAAATAAATTAGCGGAGCTGATTTGCTCTGCATCCACCCATTCCCCAGCTGAGGGCGGGGCTGGAGAAAGTGGCTAGAATCCTGAATGCACTTGGGTTTGTCCTGCTGAAGCAGCCCACCTGCCAGCAGGCCTCCCCCAAGGCTGGGTCGGCCAGTCCCCAGAGAGCCACAGGTAGTTGTGAAAACATTCTGATGAGAGCGAAGCTGAAGCTAAATAAGCCTTGGCAGCCAGAACAGCTCTTCCCTCCGCGGACAGAGAGATACTCGCCCGTCCTGGCTCCGTTCCGATGTTGTGAGCAGCCACCTCCATGACACCCTCCGACGGTAAAGGGCACAGTTCATGGGATCCTGTGATTGCTGGGGTGAGGGCACAGCCGGACCTTCCACACAAGGCATTTTCCCTCTGGAAGCAGCCCTTGTCCAGGCACTGGCTCTGGGCTTCCTGCGATGCCCGCTCATAAATGATTCAGGCCCTGTGTTCTGCAGAGCATTATCAAGCTCTCTCTCTCCTTCCTCCACGCGGGAGCGCAGACGGCGGCCCGATGCTGGAATTTAATACCCGGTGAAGCTTTCACGTTCGGGAATAATCAGGCAGCTCTGTAAACAGCACACAAGTCCCACATCCAACCAGCAGCCGCGGCCGGTTTGGCTGGAGCTCAGGGCACGTAGGGCAGAGGGAGAGAGAGCAGCTTTC
The DNA here is from genome assembly GCA_004027735.1 of Carollia perspicillata. Lineage (NCBI taxonomy): Eukaryota > Metazoa > Chordata > Mammalia > Chiroptera > Phyllostomidae > Carollia > Carollia perspicillata. Next base: position 7,409 of record PVKM010044021.1, on the reverse strand, counting down.
TTAATTCTCAGCTGATGGAAGCGCTTCTCGGGAGAGCCAGACGTCTCCCAGGGCTGCTGGTCCCAAGCCGGGCCACCGAGGGGGACCCTTCCTATTCCACTGCCCACAGTTTGAGGGGAAGCAGTGTGCGTTCTTCAGGGCTGCTACCCCTCGGGGGGCTGGCCCCTGGGAATTGGCAATTCGGTCTCTTCCCAGTGCCCCTTCGCGGCCCAGCCTGAGATCCCTCCAGCCCCCTCCCCATGCAGCTTTCTTCAATCCACCAGCCCAGTATCCTGAAGTCCAGGTAACACTAAATGTCTACAGCCAGTTGTAATGGCGATGCTACGGTGCCAATGACCAAGATAACAGTTAACCTTTGCTAAGCACACGCTTTGTGCCAAGCTCCCTTCTAAGTGCGTTTTTGCACAAAGCCCGTCAGTCCCCCCAACAGCTCCATGACGCGGGTCTCACAGTGAGGGGGCGGAGGCAGTGTTCCTCTCTGGTTTCCTGTGAGGGTGGGGTCCCCCCACGGGGCTCTCATGGGAAGCCGGCGTGGGTGTGTCACCCAGCGAGGATGGTGAGTGGCTGGGTTCTGCTGGGTGAGATCGGATTGACCCTCACAGCAGCCGCGTGAAGTAGTCAGTATTCTACCCACTTGGCAAATGCGCTCAGAGAGGTTAAGCAGCTGAACGACCTCGAGTCATGCAGCTTAGAAGTGCCACAGGTGGGCACAGAATGTGGGTGGCCCTGTCTTCTGTAATCTAGTGGTTACGCACAGTCCTGTTACCCCTTAGCAGCTAGGTGACCTTGGACCTAACCTCTCTGCACTTCAGTTTATCTGAAGGACAGTAGGTAGATGCACCTACTTGTTCTAAAGTTGTGATGAGAACTGAATGAGAGAAATGCATTTAGGGAGCTTAGAACAGGGTCCCTGGCACCCATAACCACGCAGTAAGTACCGGTTATTATTATCACGGCGCAATGCAACGAACGTCTAATGAGCAACTGCGAGGTGACTCTGGACCAGACTCGCCGTTAGGTGCTTCCCTGTTGTACTCTCCTCACTCTCCACGGTGCCTCGAAACACAATGAAGCATGCAGTAGCTGACCAATACACGCTCTGTCATTGACTCCTGCACACAGCTTGGGGCTGGGTCCCGAGAGAGCGCTCCTGCCTATCATTGTGAGTGTCTGCGTCTGTCTGTCGGTCTTTGTTTGTTTTCCCTCTCTGCTGCACCTGAGTTTGGAAGAACCAGCGCTATGCGATGGAGCCAGGTGGCCTGGGAGTCCGCCTTAGGTTCTACACTGACCTTGACCTGGCTAAGTTACTGCTCAACCTTCGGGCCCTGGGGCTTAGCCCAGGTGGTATCTCAGGTCCCTTGGATGCTTCAGTCCTTAGGGAAAGTGAGTATTAAGGGAGGAGAGACCTTGCAATGCCCCCCAACTCCTAGCACTGGGATCTCAATTTTAGAACTTGGCTGCTATTTTAAGTTGTTTTTAGCCGAGGAGTAGAATAAAGGGGAGGAAGGGACCCTCAGGCATACGGGTCAGCCCATCTGTGCTCCCAACCGTGGCTGTGCCCACGCTGGCCACACTCAGCTCACCCCCTTCCCTTCACAGCCCCAGCTCAAGTCAAGAAAAGATCATGTGAATGTGTGTGCACATGTGTGAAGCAGGCGCCGTGGGAAGTCCTGTCTCTGACCTGGCCGCTCGGCTGCAACTGCCAGGACGGAAGAGACCACCAAGTTGTCCAGGGCAACGTGAACTTGGCCGAAGTCGGCTAAATCTGGTCAGCTTGTCGGGCTGCCCTGGGGAGTGTGCGCCGCAGGACCGGGCGGGGGAGGGAGCAGTCGAACCACGTGCTACCTCGGGGCCGATGGAGAAATGCAGCCTGGCTCGGTCTGGGAAAATCAGGGTGGAGAGGGACACTGCTGCGGTGAGAGGGGAGAAGGGGTCCCTTCGTCCTAGACAATCGAAGCTTTCCTTCGGGTATGTCACCAAGGAGTGAGGAAGCAGAGACAAGACAGAGCTGTGTCAGAAATGTCGTGAGACTGTACAGGTGCCCTGCTCACCTGGGAGGCAGGAGTTGGGGTCACGTGACGGGAAAAGGGGCAGCACGGGTTCTTTCCTGGAAACGCAGACTCAGTTGTGACCTCCCGGCTTCCTCAGCCCCTTTGGGCATTTCTGATTTTTACTTGTCCCCGAGATACTTCTTACAGAGGAAAGATCTGCTCTTACTCTTTGAATTAGCTGCTACTAAATCCTCGGGTAGAAAGCAAGCGGATGCACCTGGCCAAGAATGCGAGAGGGCCGTGGAGGAGCCCTCCTCCCACTTCTCTTGAGGGCAGGTGCAGCCCAGGGACAGCTGGGTTCTCCTTTTAAAAGAAATCCTCACCCAGGGACATTTTTTCATTGCTGAGAGAGAGAGAGAGAGAGAGAGAGGGAGAGGGAGAGAGAGGAACATCAGTTGGCTGCCTCCCACACATGCCTTCAACCAGGGACTGAACCTAGACACATGCCCAGTTGAATCTGCAACCTTTCAGTTTATGGGACGATGCTCCAACCAACTGAGCCACTGGCCAGGGCCAGATATGTTCTTTATTCTAAGACTATACACCCTGAAGAGTGCACTAAAAGAGAATGCTTTTAAGAGTGGCCTTGTACCTGCCGAAAACACGGTCATGAGTTGGCAGGGCAAGGTCCCTAGTGGAAGTCTGCGAACCAGGGCTGGCAACAGGATGCCTGTCAGTTGCTGGGGCTACGCCTTCCGGCAGGTGGGGCCAGGGGTCTGAGGGTTCCTTCCGCTCTGCACAGGTCTGCCAAAGGAAGTAGGAGGGACAGTGGCGCAACCCGAGACATTTGTGAACTGGCAGAGGAAGCATGGGCTGCAGAATCCGGAGCCACAGACCTGGGGGCACCTTCTGAACCAAGCAGACTAGTGAAGCGGATCCCAGACTGGGCTCCAGCCCCCACTTCCTCCGGGAGACCGTCCAGAGCCCTCGACCCCATCAGCCCCTGCCGCATGCTTGCACATCCCCCTCGTAGTCTCAGCCCTTCCGCATCGTGTGGAAATGACGCGCTGACACGGCCTCCCGGGGGGACCGAGAGGTCCTTGTGGGACGGTGCCTTCCTTGTCCAGAAGGTCTGTGCCTGGCAGGGACCAGGGGAGCAGTAGGTGTTGGGTGTCAGTCAGCTGGGAAGCACCCCCACAGAGCAGGCCCCCCACCGGGGCTCCCTTCCTCCCTTCTGAACGTGGTTCCCGTGGGCTTTTCACTCTGAGAACGCAGGTTGCTCCCTTTGAAGGTGTAGACCCGTCCAGCCTGTGTCGGCTTTGACCTGTTTCTCCACTTTTCTGCCCGCCCAGCCCCCTAGTCTCATGGCTTGTTCTTGGGGCATAGAGGCTACATTTGGCTTTAGTCCTAACTGAGCCGAGCATGTCAATTCCAAAGTTGAGAGAGACAACAGGGGGATCATCCACGCTGGGACATTGCCCACCCCGCTGGTTCCCTCTACGAGTATGCATTGCTGAGCGTCGAGGGCGGGTGCCCATGCCTCAGCAGCCCCTCCCCTTATGAACCCCAGCTCAGATGGGGCAAGGCAGAGCCACTCGGCTGAGAGATTATTTCGGCTTCCTGCCAGGGAAGGAAGGTGGAAGCTGGAGCCTCTTCCTTGGGGGTGAATTACTTAACCGCTTGTCTCTCCCTTTGAATCAAGGCGACTAATGAACACCTTTTGCCTCTTCTCTCCTTTCCCCTCTGCCCTCCCTCTGGCCCATCAGCCTGTTGTTATTCCAATTTCCTCTGATGACTTTACCTGGGGAAGGCCGCCCCAAGTGGCCACCAGGCCTTCTCTTCCCCTCTCATCTGTCTTGATCCCCTCGGGGCTCAGTCAGTCTGTGGGGCGGGGAGCGACACCAGCTTTGGGGGACGGGAGATGTCAGGTCTGCCCGTGTCACACAAGGAAAGGCACTGAAGCTACTCGTGAGAGGGACGCTTCAGAACAAGGAGGTGGGGCCGGGCAGCGAGAGGGAAGCAGCAGCCGTTGGGTCGTTTGTCACGGCTGAATGGAGATTCACTGCTGTAATCCCAGGGCTGGAGAAAAGCTGTAGCTCGGCTGGCAAAGGCGACAGTAGCTCCAGCGATTGCTAGAGAAATAAGCTACCTCCCAAATTAATCTACTGGCTGGTGGTTCTTATTTTGAAGGTGGTGGCACTGGGCCATGGGCAGCCTGAGGTCAGATGGCATGAAGAGCTAGGCTGCCCATTGCCTTGACAGCCCTGCAGGCATCAGCTCTGGCCGGGGGTCCGAGTGCGAGTTCCTCTGCCGCCTCTCCTCCTTCCTCTGAGGCTGGGCGAACACTCGCCGACCCTGTGCTTGCACTTCAGGAGTGCTTTGTCCATAAACATGGATAATGGGGACCGAGTGCCCAGCACTTCCCTGGGCACTGTGGGGGGTGGGAAAACGTAGGATGTGTCTCCGCCCCTCAAACCGCTGCACTCCAGGTGAGGAGAGAAGCCAGGGCTGGATGTTGAGTGTGTACAGCAGGAGGTTGGAGGAGAGAGAGCTCCCGGGGAGCTAGGACTCAATCTGTCAACTCATTCCTTACGTTTCTATAGCAATTTACAAAATGCCTTCGTAGGAAAACTTACCCTATTCTGGTATTCTGATGCTTATGTTATACCAACATTTCTGTTGTGGGATATCATTATCACCATTTTAAAGATGGGACAACTGAGGCTGGGAAAACAGGTGTGGTCCGTTGACTTGAACACCAGTGTTCTTCCTTTGGGTTCTCTATGCCTCTTGTTATACCGTGTCCAGGATTTAAAGGGGAGGGGTGGGGTGGGTGGGAGACAAGCTGCTAGGCAAGCAGGATTTAAATTAGTGCAAAGGAAAGGGAATGAAAATTCCAGTAGGGGAAATCAATGAGCCGGTTGTATGCTTGGCACGGAGCAGGGGATGAAGAGTTTTGGATGAATGAATAAATATACGAATGAATATATATACAAATGAATTCAAGAGTGCGCCATGTCCCGGGATAGAGAGAGGAGCAGCGAGTCATTTGTCACGGCTAAATGGAAATGCATCACCACAATCCCGGGGCTGGAGAAAGGCTTCACCAACACAGGGCGTGTTCTGCGTAACAGTGAGGGACAGGGGCTGTGGCTGGGTTATGGAGGCCTGGGCACCAGGCAGAGGATGCTGGGTCCATGTGAGGGGCCTGGGGAGAGGCACTGAGGTTCTAGGAGGGGCGCATCTCCCCCGAAGGCGAGAGACTTGGGGACCTACCCAACTGCGCACCTTGGGTCGGTATGACCTGCCCGAGGACACAGTGGCGTAGAGGACGGAACCCTGCACTGAGAGTTGAAAGACGGCAGATCTGTGATGAGCCTCATAACCTCTCACAAGTGCAGCTTCCTGGCAGCGTCCGCGCTCAGGAAACGTTGCTTCTCTGATATTCCAGTTAAGGCAGGTTCTCCGTCACACGCCTTCTGGGCGCCCCCGATGGCTCCCTTGGGCAGTTGTTGCAGGAGTAACTAGTTGTCTAGTATCTGTGGGTGCAGGAGAACAGGAACCGAATCTGTCGCCGAGCACGGAACTGCAAACAGCCCTCAAGAAATACCGGTTTCACGAGGAAGGGACATGCCGAATAGGTATGACCGTGTCGCTCAGAGCCGCTGGGAAGGTCAGAGGCCGTGCCGCACGCTCTTGGTGAAGCAGCCGTAGGGTACCTGGGAGAGACTGAGCCTACCGGGATCTGGATGGAGACCCGGCGAGAGTCTGGCAGCAGACACCAGCTCCAGCGTCCAGCGTCCAGCGTCCAGGTGGCGGGAGGGTGGGGAGGGGTTGGGAATGTCAGGTGCTTGAAGGAAAGAGCGACAGAGCGCAGGGCCTGGCTACCCACATACGGAATGAAGGGGAGGAAGATTGCCAGGTTTCCAGCCAGAACGATGAAGAGCAGGTCAATGGCGAGGCGGCTGGGCGAGCACGCTCTGTCCAGGGCTCTGTCCGCCTCCTGCCTCCCTCTCCGAAGCTTTGACGCCACGCTCCTGTCTGTCTTCCCTTCCGGGCTCTCTCTGACGCACCGTCCGTCTCTGTTTTGGCCTTTCTTTGTTTCTCTTCACATTTTTCGGTCATTGGCCCTCCCCGCCTGAGATCCCACTCAACACCTTCTATTCTGGTCCAGCTTTCCTCCCTCTGCCGCTTTCTCTCCCACTTTCTCTCCCTTGGCAGCCCTTTGCCCCCCTCTCCCTGTCTCGAGCCTACTCTCTGCTGAGCCCTTCCCCCCTGTGACTGCTGATCCCCTCCGGCTTCTTTCCTGCCAGGTGTCTGGCGTCCTGGATGCTTACCAAGACCAGCCGGGTGGATCAGGACGAACACGGAAGATTTCTTTCGGTTCTTCTTCTCCAGGCCCTTCCACCCCTCTGTTGGTCTCAGCCTCCCTCAGTCCTCTTTCTCCTGGAATTCAGAGACCAAACCAGTGCCTGCAGATTAGTGAGGCAGGCCCTGGACCTGACGCCCCTTCCGCCTCTTTTCTGTTCCTTTCCATGCCTCTCCTCGTTCAAATTGAACAAACCTGAAGCTCTCCCACCCCTGGGCCGCATCTCCCACCCCTGACCGAGAACGTCCTCGGCCGTCTCCTTATCTGCCCTGGTTGCCCCTGGCCTCCCCCTCCTTCCTCCTAAACCGATAATGAGGCAAATATCTCACTGTCTCTCCGTGTCTTCATTTAATGCCCCGCACATTTGTCTTCATGTCAGGACGCCTGTCTAGAAAACCGTCAGGGACGTGGGCCTGGCTGGTGTCACTGTCATCCAGTCTAGTCGAGTAGGCCCTCCATAAACAGTTTTTGATACCGGTGCTCATGATGTGGCCGATGAAGCGGGCGCTAAGTGAGATGAATCACAGCGGAGTTTCTGGAGCTGCGCCTGGCACATAATAGGTTTTCAATAATCATTAGCAGACTCTTAATCGGAATGATAACGTTAATTCCCTTTCAAGACTCCTTTGATTGCAAATAATGGAAACTGACTCAGAGGACCTTACGGGAGAGGGGGCATCGAGGAGCCTGGTCGCAAGGGCAGGACATACATTTGGGCTTTGTTAGAATCACGGGCCAGGAACGGGGAAGCCGTCAGGGCCTGGGACAGCTCCTGCCCGGCCGCGTGGTCTCGTCTCACTCCCCGGGCAGCTGCTTGGCATCCCTCTTTCTCGGTAGACACGTTTCCTCTGCTCCGCTGGGCGCGTGGCCAGATGTGGCCGGCCTGCCCCTGCGTCGGTTACCTCTCAAAGGCCCAGGGCCACCAGCTGGGGTTCTGGTTCTTCAAGTGATGTTTGCAGAAGAGAAATGTGACTGGCCCAGCTGAGGCTAAGTGTCCTCAGGAACGGGCTCTACAAACACAGGCACAGGAGCGGCCCCCTGCAGAGTGA
>PVKM010044020.1:0-12361 GCA_004027735.1 Carollia perspicillata | reverse complement strand
TTTGGGGCTTAATTGTCCAGTCAGCTTCCGAAAACTAGCCTATGCTGAAGCAGTGTCTGTGCTAGACTCTTTCAAGTCTATTATCAGTTTTTATCCAAACAACCCTAAGGTGAGAACTATTACGGACCCTTTTTACCAGTGAAGTAACAGGGTCAGAGAAGTTGTTCCTTGCCTGGTCTCATAGCTACTAGGGGCCAGAGCTGGGACTCAGAGCCCTATAGGCTGAGTCCAGGCTCTCACATGTAACCTCTGTGCTCATTTGCCTCCCGGTCTGTTAGGTCCAACAGAATGGCTGTCAAAATTGGTAATGAGAACCAAGTCAGGAACCGATCAGAATAAACTAGGTGGTGGGGAGTGGGGCGTGGAAGGGGAGACATTCAACTTGCTCAGGGTCTAGGCCTGGCTGCCAAGTTCATGGTGTGCTCCACCTCACCTGTCCTGTATGTTTGGCACTTCTAAGGCCACGAGAGCCCAGGCCTTGGACAGGGCTTGGGGCTGGTGCCACCTTGGTGACCACAGCTTCCCAGCCACCTGTGGAGCTCCATGTGGTCAAGATTAGTTATTTCTCAGGATAATTCTGGACAGAACATGAGCACGTAACCTCATGAATTCAGAACACCCTGTACTTACTTGTAGGGATGGCTCATGCGACTTTATTTTGGTGGAAAGCGGCTTCTTTTTCACAAACCTGTCGTTCGTTATCTACTTATTAGCTGTTTGGTTTGTTAATAAGAGAGGAACTTTCTTAACATCAGTGTGTGCTGTGATTTTTATTGCCTTTTCTTCACTTGGTCCTTTCTTCCTTTCCATCTCCAGGGCAGCCTGCTCCCCACTCCCACCCCAGGAATTATAAGGGGATGACAGTGAAGACCATGGAGAACACACCAGTGACACAGACAGTGGAGGCCAAAGCTGAGTCAGGAAGAGCTGTTGTTACCCTTTGACGTGCAATGAGAACTCTGAAACACTCTGATTTGATTTCTGTCTTCACAGTGTCTGTTGATTGACAAATGTAGAACATGAGGGAGGGGCCAAAATTCTCCCAACTTCCCAAAGCAAAACACAAGAGGCTGTAATTGTCCGAAATGTACTAGTACTGTCAAAAATACACGATCTGCCGTAGATTGTGAAATAATGATTATCTCTGTTCCAAGACTGTAAGATCACAACATTTTCACCAGGATAGAAAATAAAAATGAAGAAAAACTATGATATAGAATTGATCATGCTATGCCTATGTTTATTGAGCATATTCTGAGTGTTATGTACATTATCTGCACACCTCACCAGGAGCCAGCATTTAAAAATTAACCTCCTTTATAGATAAGAAACATTTGCTCAGAGAGATTAAGCGACTTGCCCAGGGTCACCCAGCTGGTATAAGGCACAGCCAGGAATTGAACTCGGTGACGGCTAATTCTAAGACCCTTGCTTTTTCTCCAACCCCCAACGGTGGGAGAAGTGCTCTGGATAGGTACTTTTTCCATCTTCTAGCACTCACTCACTGCGCACGGAGCAGAAGGATCCCGAGACCTATGCCAACTCTCAAGTGACATAGCCTACTCTCTCTAGAGTGGAAACACGTCACTTCCATTTTTATATCTCGCTGAAGACCGTGTATCTACCCAATTTTGCACCAAAATACAGCATCCCTAGGAAGAGAGTTCTCAATTGCCCTTTTCCACTGTTTAACTCCGCAATGACAGTAATTGTGAAAAGGCAACAAGAGCTGTGTGTTTAAGATCCCCTAATTCCAACCACTTTATACATGTTGAAGATTCTAACATAAATTGAAATCGAAACTGCTCGAAGTCTCTGCTCTCACCGAGTTGAGCCAGCGAGGTGGTGGCATTGCACCAAAGTCCACACGCTCAGGACGCGGAGCGCTCCCCCGCGGAGAAAGCAAGACTGTTTATCCGAACCTCATTTCTCATTCTCAAGGCGATGTCTCTTTCACATCAGCAGCTCCTTCTGCCGGCTTGCTCTTTGCAACCCTTGCCTTAATGAATGCCGCTTTTCTTTCACATCTCTGCTCATCGCAGGCGTCTTTCTTCCCAGCTCCAGCCCTCACAGCTCCTTAAAACAGTTTATATTTTCACTTTTTCTGTACGATGTGGCCAGGTCTAACTCCCCGCCTGGGGGCGCCTCTTGAGGGCGAGTTCACCGCTATATCCTGGGCCTGGAACGGTGGTGTTCCAGGTTCCAGAGATGCGGGACTAATCAAAGTGAAAGAACTAGCTCGTGTTACCCTTCTCACCGCTAAACCTGCCCATCAGGAAACAAGCTGATGTCCCAGAGAGCCAAAACTCTTTTGCATCACTATTCAAGTCTCTTTCACCAACTCCTAGCTGTTGGACCCCGCCTCAGGACCTCAGCTGCAAAGCTCCGCCCCTTGTCTCTTTTCGCGCCCGCCCTCCGGGCTGGGGCGTTCCTCAACAACCTCGCCCCCAGCACCGGAAGCCTTCACTATTCTCTTTCCGCGGGGTCGAGTGAAGTTTAGTTTAGGCCCTTAGGACCCACCATTTTTATTAGTATTTATAAAACTTGATACCAAAGACACAATTAAATCGTTTTATATTTGGCATAAAGTTAATTCACGTTCTGTTTGGATTCAGCCTTCAACCAAAATAATGGTACAGTCCCATATTAGCTCCGCCCCCTACCGCCACCATTCGACGCTCGAGGCTGATTGGCGTCTTCAGCCCTGTCGTCATCACGTGGCTCCGGAGGTACTACCACTCCGGGGTTCACGCCTTTCGAGTGTGCCTCTCGGCCTCCGCGGTTGCTAAGCGGCCTTGGATACCTACCTGGCTGCGGGATGCTGGGCGGTGTCAGGTGAAGATGGTGGTTACTGGGCCTCAGGTAGGAAGAGCAGCAACTGTGATGGGCTGGTCGGGGTGCTGGGGCGGCCTGGCGGTGGCGAGGGTCTCACCGGACTGTCCTGGGGACCTTTGGGCCAGCCTTACGGAAAACAGAGGTTGTCTTGGGTAAACTGGACACGGATATAGGCTTGAATCCGGACCCTGGACTGGGTTCGAGTGTCCTTCGCCTCCTTGCTACGCAGATTTTCGGTGGTCCTGCTGGGTATGAAAGAGCATTGGACAAGGACTCGTAACAGCCTATTCTCATCCCTTTTCCTAGAAATACTGCTCTTCGGATTCTGTTCTAGGGTAAAATAATGGCAAAAGCAGGAATACGTAAATTCCAGTTGTATCTGTGATGGCACAGAATTGAAGATGGCCATGAAGCCAGTGGTTCAGTTGATTATGACATAACCGTGCTACAGAGTTTGAAGACTTTTCCTGTAGGGAACTGGAGAAAGCAGTATACAATATTGTATGTATGCACAGGGATGGAGTGAAACATGAAAAGGTAGCTGTGGTGGGTTCGTGGGGGCAGTTTTTTGGTAACCTGAGAAAATGATTTTAAAGTTAAACCTCAAAAATCAATATATGAGACTAGCTAGGAATATCTAGAAATTAAGAGTAATAAGGGGGATTAGCTCTCCAGTACCACCAGAAATTATAACATGTAAAGTGACAATAATTAAAATAGTATGGAACTGAACAGAAACTTACAGTTGGATAGAATATGTCATATTCAGAATGAAATCCAGATTTTGTAGGTGATGTTGTAAATCAGCATTGAAAAGTTGGATTGGTGTCAGATAGCTTTCTAGTAAAAAAACAGCAGATTCATTTTGAGCAGCAACATAAATTCCAAATGGACCAATATTTTTAAAAAATGACCTGAAAATACAGGAGGAAAGCATCATTGGGTGTATTTATAATCTTAGCATGGCAAAAACTCTTCAAAATACATTATGCAGTCCAGAAGCCCAAAAGGAAAAGATTACAACTTTCGATTCTGTAAAATTAAAACCTTCTGTGTGACCTGCAAAACTTCACCAAACCAAACCAAAAAAACTCCCATAAGCTACGTCTAAAGACAAATAAATTTGTGAAAGTATTTGTTGAACAATCAATTAGAAAAATATTAAACCCAACAGAAGAATAAGGAGAGTGCATGGACGAGAAAATCAGAAGAAATACAAGTGGCCAATATACATAGTGGAAGATCGCCATTCACTGTTCGAAAGTGCTGATTAAACAATAATGGGGGGTGCCTATCTTAGAAGAGATGAAAGTGACCAGAAACAGGATTAGTATGAGTGGAAGTGAAAATTACAATTGTTTGGAGGGCAGCATGGAAATAATTTAGTCATTCAACAGGTATTTATTCTACAAATATGAAAAGTACACAAAGACATGCTCAGCCCTGGCTGGTGTAGCTCAGTGGATTGAGTGTGGGCTGCGAGCCAAAGGGTTGCTGGTTCAGTTCCCAGTCAGGGCACATGCCCGAGTTGCAGGCCAGGTCTCCAGTGGGGGCCATGTGAGAGGCAACCACACATTGACGTTTCTTTCCCTCTCTTTCTCCCTCCCTTCCCCTCTCTCTAAAAAATAAATAAACCTTCTTTTTTTTTTTTTAAATCATGCTCAAGGGTGGTTGATACTTGCAGCATTGTTTTACTAGCAAAAATTAAAAAAAAAGATGTCAATCTGTATACAACTAGTTAAATTAATAATGGTACCTCCATAAAATGGAATACTGTGCAGCAGTTTAAAAAAAATGACGCCTATGTACCAACATGGAAAGGTGTGAAAGATACAGGGTTAGGTGAAAAAAGTGTTGGAAAATACTGCATTTGATATGATCCTATTTCATAAATAAATCTATAAGTTAATGTATGTATAAAAAGAATCTAGAAGACCATATGCCCCAGTTAACAGTAGTGAGCAGTGAGGAATCATGCTCTTCCTCGGGCTCAGGGTGATGGTGGGGCCGCGCTGTGGGAGTTGGCTGGTCACCAGTGTTGGCCTTAGGTTTCTGCAGCTATGAGTGTGCATTGCACTCTCAACCTTTGAGAATTGCAGAGATTTCATAGCTACATCGCGGCTTTATGCCCTTTCTCATTAAGTTAGAAGAAATAGACTATTTTGTTCCTTTTGGGGTGTTTTGGAATATTTTTTATTGTTTTTCTTTTTCTGATCCTTTTTTCCATAGGTAACCATGGAGAAAGAGCTTCGGAGCACCATTCTTTTCAACGTGTACAAAAAGGAAGTCTTTACCACCACCAATGGCTATAAATCCATGCAGAAGAGACTTCGGAGCAACTGGAAAATTCAGAGGTGACCTTATGACTTGTTTTCCCTTCCAGATAATAGCCTGCTGGTTAAAACTGGAAGTCTTTACTTTCTTATGTAAGACAGATTGTTTAGGTGGGAGAAGCTCAATGCAAAGATCATTCAGAAGTAAATAAATTATTAAAGCATCTCTTTTGAAAATTGGCAATTAGCATGTTATCAAGTTGTCCCCAAAGTGACAAATAAAAATTATTCTAATGATACATATACAGCTTTTTAAGAGGTTAGAGGCTTTTTCCATATTTCAACTTGGGTAGATGGTACAGTTTAGAGAAAGGGAAAATGAGAATATTTCTCTGTTTTTGTAGATGTGTAGTTTTTCTTAGTGGGGAAGGATATATAATCATACAAGCTAGTAGTAGGGCTGATTGCATTAGTAGTCGGAGTATTCTTTGTGCTGTAGCGCAATTTAATTTGACTTATGGGAAGTATTTGAGCAGAGGCCAGCAACTCGGGTGCAAGCTTGTAGAGGGGATTCTCACTTTGGGAGAGGGGCTAGACTGGGTACCTTTAAATAATTTCATGTCTGGGCTTCTGTGGCCTCTTTTCCCATTCAGCCTAGAGACTAATATGGCTCATAAGTTGGTTTAATTATGGTTCTAACACTTGCTTTTAAAATCATATTTGTAGCTTAAAAGATGAAATCACATCTGAGAAGTTAATCGGGGTGAAACTGTGGATTACATCTGGGCCAAGGGAAAAATTCACTGCAGCCGAGGTAAGAAACACCCGCAAAGAAGAACTGTAACGAGGTGGTTAGGAGCATGGGCTCTGCAGTCCTGGACTTGAATTCTTATCGATCACTTCCCGTGTTGCCTTAAGGCAATGACTCCATCTCTCTCTCGATCGGTAAATTGCTGGGATGATTAAATGAGATGGTGCCTGTAAAATGCCGGACCTGAACTGCAGGCTGATCCAACGTCGGCTGAACTTCTTTGCCATGTTTTTGCTTTGAAAATAGGGAAATCCCATTTTAAATTAAACCATTTTTTATTTTATTTCACGCAATAGACAAAGAATTATAAATGCAAAACCCAGAACACAAATAGCAAATGGTGGCAAAGATGTAAAGAAATTGGAACCCTTGTGCACTGGTGGTGAAAACAAAGCAGTTGTACCTCGGACAGCACGGTGGTTCCTCAAAATCAAAAATGGAGTTACTCGCGCCAAGCATCTCACTGCTGGATACACACGTACATTCAAAGGAATTGAAAGCAGGATCTCAAAGAGTTAGTTATCTGTACACCCACGTTTACATTATTCACAATTGCCAAAAGGTGGACGTGACCCAAGTGTCTGCCAACAGACGAAAGGATCAACAAAGCGTGGTATGTGTGAGAACTGTCCAGAAAGTATCCTGCCACGTGTCAGGAAAAGTAGAGACATTCATTGAAGAAGATACAAGATACAAGAAATGTTGTATGTACGGCAGTGATGCTTTCTCAGTCCCCTTCAACGCAGGCACCTTGGGACCTCACTCAGCTCTCCCAGTTGGGGCATCAGCTGCCCTGTCGTATTTTCCTGAATCTCATTGATGGTCTGAAATCTCTTCCCTTTCAAAGGTGATTTTAGTTTTGGGAAAATCCAGAAGTCACGGGGCACAGAATCTTGGCTGTAGAGGGGCTGAGTCACCTGGGTGATTTGATCTTTCACCAAAAAACTGCAGGAGACCTGATGTGTGAGTGGGCGCGTTGTTGTGATGAAGCTGCCCATCACCAGTTGCCCATAGCTGCGGCCTTCTAAATCATTCGAGTAGTTTCCACAGAGGAATGTTCAAGCTTAACGCAAAATTTGATGCAGAGTTGTTGCTCTACTCAGTCATTTTGAATGGGATGGCCACATAGTACACATGCTCACTCAATGGTGTCTACCCCTCCACCAACTAGCACAGTGAAGTCATCATCGTTCATGCATGCGCATTCCAGTCCACTCTCCTCGGCTGCTGGGTTACATCGATGTCTTGCAAACTGTTCTCGTTATATTAACAATGGCTGGACTTTTTCAGGATAGACCTTGTATATACAATGATTTATTATTCAGTCTTCAAAAAGAAGGCAATTCTGATACATGCGATAAAGTGGATGAATATTGAGGGCAGTATGCTAAGTGAATAAGCCAGTCACAAAAACTCAGATACTGTACGATTCCATTTATATGATGTACCTAGGGTAGTCACATTCATAAAGAGAAAATTAGAATGGTAGTTGCCAGGGGCTGGGGTGGAAGAGGAAAATGTAGAATTGTTTAATTGTAGAGTTTTAGTTTTACAAGATGAAGAGTTCTGTAGGTTGGTTGCACAACAGCGTGAATATACTTAATACTACGGAACCGTACACTTAAAATGGTCAAGATGGTAAATCTTATGTTACATGTATTTTACCATAGTTAAAAAAACATAAAACCGAGAACACAGGAGGAGTCCACAGAGAGTTGGGGAAGTGCCTTGGTGCGCAGAGAGGGTGGTGGGGAGTAGGGGGGCGAAGGCAGGGTGGGGCCAGTGTGGCCCTTACACTGAGGCAGTCGAAGGTCTCCTGCTCTTACTTTGGGGGGGCAGGCACGGGAGGAGTTCTACAGGGCAGCATTTCTGTTGTCCTTTTTTTCTTAACCTGATTGCAAGGCTACCTCATCCAGGAAGGCCGGGGAGAGAGACGTAACTGTTCGATGAGGTGAACTGAGAGGAATGAGAATTCCTGTTGGGAACTAGGAGGTGGCCAGCTACCCGACCCAGGGAGGCTCTGAGGGAGACGCTCACCCAGTGGGAGCGGCCTGCAAAGGAATACTTCATCACTTGTCAGGCCTCGGCTTAACTCCAGTGTAGTTTCTCCCCTCACCCGCCTCCCTTCGCCTAGGGAAGACAGAGGAGTGACCAGGTCTTAGCCAGGGAACACGCAGCCTCCTGAAAGTGAGAGGTCAGAGACCGGTGCCTGGGGACATTTGGCACTGTCTGGAGACGTTTCTGCTTGTCAGGAGAGAGGAGGCACAGTTGGCATCTGGTAAGTTAAGGACCAGGGATACTACTGAACGAAGGAGGCCGGTGAGCTTCCTTTAGCTAAAAGTTTTCCCCTCTGATTCGCTCTCTAGATGGTCAACTTGAAAGTATCCATTTGGTTTGATTATTTTGGAGCTTTATGTTTATTTATTTATTTTGATTGATTGATTTTAGAGAGACAGAAGAAGGGGAGGAGAGACAGACAGACATGGATTTGCTGTTCCACTTGGTCATGCATTCCTTGGTTGGTTCTCGTAGGTGCCCTGACTGGGGATCAAACTGGCAGCGTCGCTGTATCCGGGCGACACTCTAACCAAGTGAGCTGCCTGGCCAGGGCCACAGCTCTGTGTTTAAAGACAAGCTTGGAAATCCTACACAGAGAGCACATTTTGTATTATCTTACGTACGTTTATATTTAAGTGCCATGTAGTTTCAAAGTGTATATTTTTCGGGTAGTAAAGGTCTCATTCATAGTACGTTAGACAGAAGCCTTTGAGTATGCTCACAGATTGTATTTTTCCTTTGTGTAGTTTGAGGTCCTGAAGAAGTACCTGGACGGCGGTGGAGATATCCTGGTGATGCTGGGAGAGGGTGGGGAGTCCAGATTCGACACCAACATTAACTTTCTCCTGGAAGAATATGGAATCATGGTTAATAGTGGTAATTATTATTACTAATTTAATAGAAGCAGCAATTTCCTGTTTACTATCCATATTGCAGCCCCCTGGGCCTACTGAGACAGCAGCCAAAGCCTTGGGCTGCGAGGGCCTGTGGTCCAGCGCTCTGGCCTCACTCATAGTCTGGACCTTCCGGGTCTGGGCAGCTTCTGTTTATAGAGGGAGAGGGATGGGACTAGAGTTCCTTTCAGGTGAAAGTCTCTAATACCAAACTTACTTCTAATCTAAAATGCGTCTTCCTCTGTTTTCCCCTTAAAGATGCAGTGGTTAGAAATGTATATTACAAGTATTTCCACCCTAAAGAAGCGCTCGTTTCCAATGGAGTGTTAAATAGGTAAGCTTGTTGAAAGCAGAATCATCTTTATAAACGTCTCGTCTTTCCTACGTGAATCCTCCCTCATCTCTTCTCCCGCATTCTTCTCACTAGCCCTTCTTTTCTCGTTTCCTTTTGCTTTATATGCTTTCACTGTATAGTTTATTTTACTGTACTACTTCCCATCCATCAATTTGTATTCCTCCCATCTTTTGAAACCTCACTCCCCATTCACCCCTTTTTCGGTTGGAACACACGCACTTACAAGCAACAGCAGACCCTGCTCAAATGGGAGGAAACGATAGAGGGACTGGATTGATTCACGTAATTGGAAGCCCAGAAGTAGGACACGGTGTGCGTGGGGATTAAATGAGCGCACGGGTTCCAAGTCCTCTTCTCCGTAATTCTCTTGGATCTGCCCTCCTGGCCGTGCGGGCTGAGCAGGTGTAACCGTTCTCAGATTCACTGCCACCGGCCGCACCATCTCCGGAAGGAGAGTGTGTGTGCCTCAGTCCCAGCGTTTCCATCGGAAATGGTCCTGAGACTCCCCACTGTGGCAGAGGGCCGAGAAGGTCTCGATGGCATAGCTAGGTCATTTTCTCCACCCTGGCGCCTGGGACAAAGCCAGTTTTTTCTGATCTGCTGGAGCCTAAAACAGAAATTACAGGCTTTGGGAAATGAGTACATGAGGGGACCCCATCAGGTGCCCTCTGTGAACTTTTCCCTGTATTAAGAATGATTCGTTCCACACTTGAACTTACTATTTAAACCCAGGTGCTCTGCTGGGTCTGCCGATACAGAGTCTAGAATACTAGGCTAGAATATGGGTTAAGTATATGGACCCTTCCCTGAGGTCTCAGGAAATAGGAACTGATCCTTATACTTGAATGTTAACTTGGGCAGGTTTTCCAAAAGAGGTGTAGGTGTGTGGAGGGTGTGTACCTTCAGTTATCGAGAATGTATCTTGAACAAGTCTGCGAAGTCCTTGCATCTAGTTTATTCTACTAACGGGCGGAGTGTGGAATTCCCAAATTGTTTTAGTTTACTAGATCTCGACATCTTTCTTCAAGGGAAATGAGCCGAGCCGCCGGGAAGATGGTGCCTGGCATCGTGGACGAGGAGAGCGGTGGGAACGACGCCCAGTGAGTGTTTCCTGGGGCCGCCTGCCGCCTGCAGACGGTGCCTTCGTGCTTGTGAAGGGTCTGCTTTTCCAGAGTGGAGAGCTTTTGATCG
Source organism: Carollia perspicillata (assembly GCA_004027735.1). Taxonomy (NCBI): domain Eukaryota; kingdom Metazoa; phylum Chordata; class Mammalia; order Chiroptera; family Phyllostomidae; genus Carollia; species Carollia perspicillata. Next base: position 1,945 of record PVKM010044020.1, on the reverse strand, counting down.
CAGAAGTGGTTCTCACCAGCAAACAGTTTGAATGGTTCAAAATACGTGATTGTCAACCACTATGCTGTATACCCTGAAACCAATACAAGATGTCTTGAATGGTAAAAAAAAGAAAGCAGAAGCAGGTATTTAAACATGTAGGTTTCTGTCAAGCCACACATGAAAGGAGTTTAAAGAAAATACAAAAAAGAATAGATTTTTTCTGGAAAAAAAGAGAGAGAGAGAGAGTAAAAGACCTTCACTGTAAATCCATGCCAAACATAATTGGTCTTAACAGTATGGTATTTAGGTTTCTAGATTCTTTTACATGTATAATGACTAGATAAAATTGGATTTATTTCACTTTATCTAGCTAATCTATTATAGAACAACTAGGTAATTTATACTATTTTTGTTTAAAGGTTTTAGTTATTTATTTTTAGAGAGAAGGGAAAGGAGGGAGAGAGGGAGAGATTGAGAAACCTCGATTGATTGTCTCTTGCGTGCTCCCAACTGGCGACCTGGCCTGCAACCCAGGCATGTGCCGTGACTGGGAATCGAACCAGCTACCTTCCAGTTTACAGGCTGGCGCTCCACTGAGCCACACCAGCCAGGGCAGTATAATATTTTGCTTTCATAATACCATCTAACATTTATCAAGCACTTGCTATGTGACTGGCATGTATTACCTCATTTAACCCTCACAACAACCCTGTAGGGTTATATAGACAAGATAACAGAGATTAATTAACTAAGCTCACTGAGTGTCAGAGTTTAGTGTCAGACCTACCCAGTCTGCTCCAGGCTCTATACTCTTTAACTTCTGTTCCATATTGTTACTATAAACAGTTTCCTATTTGTTACTATAAGTAACAAAGCACACAGTGAACATCTTTGGAGGTACAGTTTTGTGCACTTGTGCTAATATTTCAGTGGGTTAGATTTTTAGCATGGGAATTTCTGGGTCAAAGATCTCCCAGGTGACGCTTTGCCAAATGTGCCGCTTGGCCAGCCTGCCCTCCAGGCAGTTTGTAGCACAGGGTCTGTCGGAACACACACCTTTTTCTCCTCTCGTGCCAGCCTGCAGCATTCCAGTGAAAATGGCGTCTCTCTATTCTAACTCGAACTTCTTTGATGACTGGTAAGCGGTGTGGCCTCCAGGGTCTATTGGCTGATTGTACTCTGTGAGTTTCCTGTTTACCGCTTACTGCCCATTTTTCTACTGGTGGCCTGTCTTGTTTATAAGACCTCCATGCACTGCAAATATTTTTCCCAGTTTACATTTTTACTTTGGGGGTACTTTGCTCCACAAAAGTTGAGTGTTTTTATGTAGTTAAAGCATCTTTCAAAGCTCTAGAATTGAAGTACTTCGGTACTAATGCAGAAGTAGTAAAAAAAGTAATAAATTAAAATCAGACCAAAAATATAAATGGAGGGTTGGGATTATTTTATTGCAAAAGTGATGTTTCAAATTACTGAGGCACGGATAGCATCATTGTGGCTATTTGGAAAAACACTTTCATTTTCACACCATACCCCCAAATATATTTCAAATGGATTAAAATTTTAAATATTAAAAATGTAAACAAAAAAACTAAAAGAAAATATAGGTGAACTTTTCTTTTGTAATCTTAGAGTAGGGTAGATCTTTCTTAGTATGAAGCCATGGAAGGTCATTCGGGGGAAATGTCTAATAACATATGTCATAGAATTAACATGTTGATATTCAGAGATCACCATCTAAGTCTCGAACTTCGTATTAGTTCATCCAGTTTGTGTAGGTAACGGAGCTGTAGACTTGGAGTTAGAAGGAGAAGAAGTTCCTGATTCCATGTTGTCACCAGAAAGGGACCGGGCCCAGAGCGGGTCTGCCTCTGGCCAGCCTGTGGTGTGTGGGTTGACTTCATGCAGGAAAGATTTCACACCAGGAGTCAGGTGATTCTGAGAGTAGGTTTGTTAAAGCTGG
>PVKM010044019.1:0-12362 GCA_004027735.1 Carollia perspicillata | reverse complement strand
GAAGTTCTTGACACACTGCCACATTCTAGTATGTTCCCCACATTTTCATTTAGGGTTCCAGTCACACGATAAATGGTCCAGTTTGTCCTGAAGATCAGGCATTTAACCACAGATTTTTAAGTTGAATAAACACTTGATTTCCAGAGAAGGAGAATGTGCCCGTGCTGCTTGGAGGAAGGCAGGCAGGGTGCATGGTGTGCCACAGCACGGAGGGGCAGGGGGTGGGGACCCACTGGCCAGCTGCAGGGGTGGGCAGCAGACAGCCCCACACTGAGGGCAGAGGTTCGATTTCCACCTGCCACGGCTTAGCTGGGTCTTACAGATCACTTACCATCTCACTTTTTTAATAAAATGAGGGTAACACATCTTATTAAAGAATGCAGCCTAAATGAAATAACGGAGACGTTTTAAACTGTGGTGTATGGTGTTAGTTCAGCTGTGTTTGTGTAACCAAGTATAAGTTACAGAGTATGACTACACGTATTGTCTTAACCCTTTTGATCCTCAAATTACTACCAAATAGGTTGAGAGCTTTACACAAGGAAACTGAGGTCCCGTGTGGTCATTGTCTTAGGTCTCATTCCTAGTAAGAGACCTGGGGCTCAAGCCATATTATCGGGCCTCATCGATATTCTTTTTTACGACAGTTCCTCTCCTTTTATGTGATTATGGCACTAGGGACAAAGTAAGGGAGTTAAGAATGACCCTTTGGATCTGGTACTTAAATTAAGCTGGGAATTAAATTAAGTTCAAAAACTTGGCCTTTAAAAGAAGCCCATCACTAATCCTCCTAGTAAACAGGACCTCACCATGCATCAGGAACCTGTCTTGTTTACACGCATGTGTGTGCACACACACCACCCCCTTTCCACCCACGCAGATGAGCAGGGCCACGTCTTCAGGGTCCATCTCAGGCTTCGTTTTCTGCTTTATCCTTGTATGGTAGAAGCAACACTGTTTTATTTTCAACTTAAACACTATGTGTGGTTTCGTTATGTGACTGGCATGCAGTGGAGTTTCCTCTAAGACTTTGAAACTCAATATTCTGATGTCTAAAGCTAAAGAAAAAAATCCAATCCATGTAAAATATTAACTATAGTCAAGTTCATTTGCTTATCAATTCTGCCATAATACCAGTTTACTTTGTTACAGCTGATAGCAAAAATTTCAGCAAAAGTATTTTAAGGTAGGCTTTTAACAGTGAAAATAAACACATAACTAAACTTCACAGAGTGTATGATTATTTGTGTTATTTTTTTCTTCTACCACCTGTTCTCCTTGATTTCATGAGAAGAAAATGCTGAGCCAGACCTGGATGACAATGAGGATGAAGAGGAGCCTGCTGTGGAAATTGAACCCGAGCCAGAGCCTCAGCCTGTGACCCCAGCCCCACCACCCACCAAGAAGCGGAGAGGACGCCCTCCCGGCAGAACCAACCAGCCCAAACAAACCCAGCGTAAGTTCTTTGTCTCAGCTCAGTAAGTGGCTGGCATCCTGGCAGGTCCTTGTTCTTGGGGAAGATGGGAACTAAGCCATGAGAACAATTGAAGGTCATGCCAGGAACAGACTCTTAGGAAGCTTTTTTCCCCCCCTCCTCCCTCTTTTTTACTGGGGAACAGCTGAAGCCTGTTACATTTCTGTGAATAAAGGGTTAGCATAGAAGGGAACTTACGTTCTACAAGATGGGTCCTGTTAACGCGGGAGGGTTTTATAAAACAACCAGAGACACAGTCAGCTGGCAGAATTGCTGCGGTGATGAATGTGAATAGCCAAACACTTGAAAGGATGGAGAGAGGGAGCAGTTTCTGTGCTGAGGTTGCCCCTCCTCTTAAGAAACCCAGGCCTGGGGATTTAGTTGCTGGCCTTCGGATTTATGAGAGGACACAGGAGATGTCAGCCCTTCACTTCACACGCCATGTGACAGAGCGCAGCAGCCCTGGCCTCGACCCGCCCTTGTGACAGCAGGCTCTGCAGTCTGTTCTCCTCGCGTGTTGCTCTAGGTCTCCTGAAAGCTGGCGGTTTGTTTTGACAGATACAGGGTCAATCCCCTTTTTAATGTGTTTACTGAGCCTCGCATGTCGGTGTGTGCCACAGCAGGGTGGTTGGCCGTAGATCTGGAAGCATGTCACGTGCACACCCCTGGAAGGGCCCTGGATGTGCCCGAGCTTCAGAATCAAAAACGTCGGGTTCTGGCTGTGGGCGGGTCACCTCTAAAACACCCACGTCCACTCTGATCCTGGTCACGTGCTGTCTGCATCTTTTGCCTGTCTCAAACTATTGTAAAGGCCAAATTATGACAGGAAAACCAAGGCCTTTCAATGTGTCACTTGGGAGACAAATGGAGACCAGTGCCAGGATTTTGTTCCTTGATAGTTTCTAGAGTACTCGGGCTTCGTGTAGGGCCACATTTTAGATCATTCAGCCTTTTCTTGACTTGCTGCTCACCGTCACTACGGCTTTCCTGCATTGTTAGCACCTATTTAGTGTTAAGTCGGAAAAGACCTTTGCAGTACTGGGGGCTTTAATGGCGTGTTTTGTTTTGTTTTGTTTGTTTTTTGTTTTGGTTTGGTTTGCTTTTTTGTTCATGCTCCTTTTGCCACCACAGCTATCATCCAGGTTGAAGACCAGAATACAGGTGCAATTGAGAACATTATAGTTGAAGTCAAAAAAGAGCCAGACGCAGAGCCCACGGAGGGGGAGGAAGAAGAGGCCCAGCCAGCTGCCACAGACGCCCCCAACGGAGACCTCACCCCCGAGATGATCCTCAGCATGATGGACCGGTGATGGCGGGGCCTTGTCGTCACCAGGACTGCTCTGGGCTGTGTTTAAACGGCCTGCATCTTAATTTTTCTCCCTTTTTTCTTCTTTTGGCTTTGGGAAAAGCACCATTTTACACCATTTTACCAAACATACTGAGAACTAAAACTTCAAAGATGATGTTAGAAAAATGTGATTTAACTAGAACTTGCAGTTTGATGTTAGCCAATCATGGAATGTTCTGAGTCCCTGAGGGTTTACTGTGAAGTGCTGAGGACAGTGTTGACGCCTGACTGGTTTTCTCAAACGGAGACAGAGACGTCGAACCCTCTCTCTTGCGATGGTAAACCACTCCAGAAATGGCCACCGGGTTTCCGAGACTTCTATGGTCCTCTTCCCAGGAGAGTTTTTAATTGTAAATGCAGACTTGGGAAGGACTTAGACTTTTAAACTGGTTTTTGCTTTTGCTTCCCCCTGACTCCCTTTGCTCGGAGTCGGCTGCACACCGATAATAAGGCATGCTACGGTTGGCTTTTGTCCCGAAGGCTTTGCCTTTTTCATGGCGAAGCTTCTGGTATGGTCAAGCCTGTAAATAACTTTTTTTACATTTTAATCTTTTCCATTAATTAAGAGGTTGAAAAGAAGTGCAGTGTAAGAAAACCCAGCATTTTAATTACTTGCAAATTAAGTTCCGACGGACTCGAGTGTGAAACGCTGAGAGGATTCGGACCACAATCATGAGGCAGGACAGCGCCCAGACGGCTGCCGCCGCAGACGGGCGCCCGCGCAGGAGCTCAGGGCCTGCAGCGCCCGGAGCCAGCGTTCGAGCCTTACACGATTAACTTTCGGTTATGATTTCCCATCCACATTTTCTTTGCTCTGTTTGTAGCTGAATTTTGTGTTTTATAAATCCTCTGTTAAAGCAGAAGGGTGATTATGAGTGGGTCACAGCCGCCCTTAAAAGCTGGGCCAAAAAATTTCACTAGGTCAGTAATTTAAACTTTGGATCTTCAAAACAAAAGTAATAATGTGAAGCAAAACCAACTAAAGAATGATTCTTGCACATGAACTGTCACATGTTTAAAATGTGTTTTTTAGAGAGCCTCAGTCTTGTTGATTTCAAACACTTTTTCTCTTCTGTGTATTGCTTTTAAGAGAGCCATCAGTTAGCTATCAGACCCTAGGTTGATGCATTTTGTATTTAGCTGTACTGTGTGATATTTTTCATTATTTTAGGACACCAACATGAGACCTGTAATATGTAACGGGATTGAAAGCTGGGGAGGAGGATCTACTGCTGTACAGCTAATAAATCATAACGGATTAACAAGTGCTCCAAACACTGTCTTGCATGATTCCTGCTTAATACGGGGCCCAAAGGGGTCCTGCATGCGTGGCCTCAGGTGGTATAGGCCTGAGATACAGGCAGGCTGTGTGGCCACTTCTCTAGCAGATGGGAGATGATCTTGGCAGGTGATGGATACTAAGTGCATCTTGCTGTAAATTTTTTTAAATTTTATTTTAATTGTTCAAGTACAGTTTTCTGTCTTTTACTCCCATCCCAGTCCATCCCCCTATTGCTGTAAATTTTAACTCCCCAAAAGAGTGTGAGTGGATGGGCATCGGCCGGCCTCTAGGATCCACTCTAGGGAGTGGGTTCCCCATGGCAGAGGCGGGTGGTGGGCACAGAGCTTAGAGTAGAAGGGACTGATGGGTCACTATGTCTTGAAAATCTCAGTTCAAAAGACAGTTGGGATCAGTAACCTCCAACTCTGCCAATGGTAGGGGAACAGAGAGAAAGAGAGAAGCTGGGCCTAGTCTGCCCAGAGGGGAGACAGATGAGTGACCACCAGGAGAGACTCCTGGACAGCACAGCTGCTTGTCAGCACCACAGGAAGCAGGATCCATGGGAGTTGTGTTAGGAAGTGTACACATCAGCGAACCCACATCATCGTGCCGCTGCCGGCCATTTCTAGGCTGATTGCTTTGGCTACCCATTCTGGTAAAGGCCACTAATTTTAGGGTTTTTTTTGTTTTGTTTTGCTTTTTTAGATTCTCACTGGAGGACCTTTTTTCACTGTTTTTTAAAGAGCAAGGAAGGGAGAGAAACGGATGTGAGAGAGAAGCATCAATTGATTGCCTCCCGTTACAAGACCAGGGATTGTGTGCACCCAGAAGGGGGTCGGGGGACACAGGATTAAACAACTAGGGTGTATGTTCCCTGACTGGGAATCAAACCCACAACCTTTCAGCTACAGGCTGATACTCCAACTGAGTCACACCAGCCGGGGCTAATTTTAGGGGCTTTAACCAGAATTCCAGCTAAACCAGTTTTCAGTGGGAAGTAACAGGACAATATGTATGCAGCCTTTGGCTGGCTTGTGCTGTCCGAGTTCCCAAGGAAAACACATGGGCTCTCAAGGCTAAACCAGGCAGGCAGAGCACTGGGTCTCCATCCCATTCATGGGCCAGCTCCCCCCAGGAACCATAGTACCCCTACCAGAATTATCTTACTGGGTACATAGCTCTTATTAACCGCTAGGTATTTACAATAGAAAATCTCTGCAGAACCAAGATGCTTATCTTAAGCAGGGCTTTTCATTTCTCTGTGTATACACTCAGATGTTTGAAAGGTTAAACGTGGGTTTGTTTTGTTTGGATGGCAGGAGGGCACGAAAAGGGACATGCTCGTGGGAGTTAAGGCTGAAAAGGGACCCCCCCATTGCATAGCTCATGATAAGCCCCGTGTGATCTCATTAAAAATAAAACCCTCAGCCCCAACCTGTGTGGCAGAGTTGGTGGGGCATCGCCCTGCAAAGGGAAAGGTCACTGTTTTGGTTGCCAGTCAGGGCACATGCCTGGGTTGTGGGTTCTGTCCTGTTGGGGGCGTGTGAGAGGCAACCGATAGATGTTTCTCACATCCATGTTCCTCTCCCTCTCATTCTCCCTCCTTTCCCATCTCTCTAAAAACAACTCGATACAATCTTTAAAAAATAAAACCAGCAGAAGCCAGTTCTGTTAGTGCGTACCTGAGAACTTACGGGGAAGTTACCTGGCCTGTCTGCAGCAGTCTGTCCCACTGTTCAACCGCGGTGGGCGCTGCAGTAAAGAAACCACTACGCCAAGTGTGCCGCCCGTCCACTGCGCCCCAGTTCAGCAAGCACCCAGCCCTCTCTTGCTTTGGAACAGGGTTTTAGTCTTTTAAGACCATCTGAGGGAGCCTTGCAGCAGCCCTGGCCCCCGCAGCCTGGCCCGGACTTATCGCTCACCGTGAGCTGTCAGCATTTCCTGAGTGTCCCCGGGCTGTCATGCTGTCTGGAGCACAGGGAAGAGTTTGAACCTGCTGAAGGCCTCTCCCGCTCTCACTACTTGTTGGAGCCGAGTCCCATGTACTTACTTGGTCTATCTTGATAGCAGTTCTGTTTGTCGTTGGCACCTTGCCCACCAGCAGTTACGGGGATTTGTGGCTAGTCCGGCACCCCTGTCCTGAGCATGCTGATCCCGGTTTCCCCCACGGGAACCCTCTGCCTGCCTTCAGAGCACTCAGTAGAAGTAGGGACTGATGCCACCCGTGTGGCCGCTGGCCTCAAGAGTCCCTCGGCCTGGGGAAGAGCTCAAGCCCTTCGGCCACCATTCCCTTCTTCACTCTGATCCTTGTCATTCTAAACAGAAAGATCCCAGTGAGGCAGGTTTTCCGAGGTTCTGTGGTTCTGTGGTTAGAGTCGCCATGGTGGACTGGGCGAATGTGAGCGCCAGGCCCTGCGGGGAGCACTTTTCATTATTTCGTCCTCACAACCACACTTCGAGGTAGGTCGAGAGCTCCAGCTGCAGCTGCACCTGGAAGGCCAGAAAGGCTGAGTGACTCGTTCAATGTCAAACAGCTGAGAAGAGGTGCGGTCCGGAGTTCCACTCGGGCAGTCTGCCTTCAGAATCTGCGTCTTTGACCATTTGGCCACAGTGTGTGAGACCTATTGAGGTCTCACCCTAAAAGCAGTTTGTGGGTTTTATGTCCTCCCATCAGCCCTCGACTACCACACCCTGGGCCTGTTGCTTAGGGGAGATGGCTGCCCCCAAGTTGTTAAGATTCAGTTTCTATTTTCTGCTTTGCTCTCGTCCTTGGTGGACCTCAGCAAAAGGAGATGAGAGGTGCTCCCACTGGCTCAGCCCCAGGGTGCAGCTGGAGATAGGAAAGAAACCAAGTCACTCTGCCAAGTATCTCCCACCTACTCATGGTTATTTCGCCTCTGCTGGCTGAGCTATGGGCAGGCCAGAGGCTGTCCCCTGCTTCCTAAGTGGAGTTGAATTAGATTGTAATAGATGGGAAAAAAAATTTAATCCCCTCCTGTGAACCTTCCAGAATCTAGGTCCCTGGTCTTTTATAAGGCAACATGCTTCTCAGGCCCCTAACCTATGACCTTCTGACCCCTCCCAGCCCTGAAGATAGAAATCTCCCTCTCCTGGTGGGTCCCTCTCCCCAAACTCCAGGTCAGGGAGAATGCACACTCCCCAGAGGGACCACATGCACCCAGCCTTTGCACATGAGTCACTCCATCCTCCCTGAAGGGTATGGGGTTCAGGCTTTACCTGGAGGCTTCCCGCCAACACACATGCATCCCCACCTTCTGGCCTTGACCCAGCAGAAACCTGATGAAAGCTAAGAAATCTCTGCCGCAGAGAAGGGCATCTAGGCCCCTCTGGGGGTTTTTTCCACCCCTTTAACAGTTCCTGGATGCCCTGTGGGGTCACGGTCTCCTTGTTAGAAGCGATAGATACGGTCCTCCAGGTTAGGACCTGGGTGTTGAAAGAGATCCCACCCTCCTGCTGAACAGACACGCCTTCCTTCCCCCCCACTGCCCAGGGTCCGCCTCCCCAGCTGGGCCTTGGAGGGTACAAACTGTGGTGGGCCTTGGAGGGAATCACCGAGCGGGCAGCACCCCCTGGTGCTCATGGCAGGGACTGCCCCGTGGGGTAAAAGTAGGGGGCTAAGAACCGAAAGAGGCTACCACATGCGCGACCCTGCTGGCCACACCTGGCCTGACGGGGTATTTCCTGCGCGACAGGGTGGATGGGCAGCTAGGGCTCTGCCCTCTTCCTACACCCTGTACCCGGGCGACATCTTCAGGCCCGCGGAGGCCAGGGCGGGGAGGAGCCGGGCCGGGGGCGGCCTGGCAGGAAGCAGCGAGCACCTTCCGCTGCAGGAGGAGCAGGTGGCTGCACTGAGGGCCGGGGCCCCAGGTTTCCTGTGTGCGCCCGCCAGCTACAGTTTCTCGTCTGAGTGCCTTGGGCCGCCTCGGCCTCCTGGCCCGGCCCCATGGCCCAGACCCCCGACGGCATATCCTGTGAGCTGCGAGGTAAGCTCTGGCCTTTTTTGACTACTTGGCTGGGAAGAAGCAGTGCAGCCGCCAAAACAGAGGCCAACCCGGTGCCCTGGGGATGCCGGGCGAGCATTTCTCTCTGCTCCTTCAGGGGGGAGGGCTTGCTGCCCTGAGATCTACTCCACTCCTTCCTCACTGGCCCATAGATGAGCTCAGGCCCTTAGCCTGGAACAGACAGACCTTGAATTGACAGGGCATGAATTGACCTCCGTGGGAGGACCAAAGTCATCCAGCAGTCTGTCCTTTCACAGGCGAGATCACCAGGTTCCTGTGGCCCAAGGAGGCAGAAGTGCTGCTGAAAACCTGGCTCCCTGAGCGGGAGGGTGCTGAGCAAGGTCACGTCCTGGTACGGCAGGGGCAGGGCCTGGGAGGATGCTGGGTCAGCAGGAGGAGCCCCTTGCCCTGCCCAGGGTGTCAGACACTCTCTCCCCCCAGGCACTACTTCGCTGGAGGGCCTACCTGCTCCACACCTGCCTCCCACTGAGGGTGAGTCCGTCTCGGGGCCTGGCAGACACCTACCTTGTCCTCCAGCAGCCTCCTTGACAAGAGGGCTACACCTGTAGCATGTTCATCTTATCCTTATGGGCCCTGCCCTCCCGAGAGCAGGCAGGACTGGAGTCTAGGTGGCCCTGGCTCTGAGCTCTAGGCTGCACCAGGGACTGGGCTCCCAGGAGGGAGGGGCTCAGCCCTCAGTCCAGGCTAACCCAGGCACTCCACAGGTGGACTGCACGTTCAGCTACCTGGAGGTCCAGGCCATGGCACTGCAGGAGACACCCCCTCAGGTGAGACCCTGAGTACTAACTAGGGCCTGCCTTCCCCTCCCCTCCCTTCCCCCACCTCCACACATGGAGCCCAGCCCAGCCGCCTGCCCTCCCAGGTCACGTTTGAGCTGGAGTCCCTGCCTGAGCTGGTCCTGGAGTTTCCTGGTGTGGCTGCCTTGGAACAGCTGGCCCAGCATGTCGCTGCAGCCATCAAGAAGGTCTTCCCTCGCTCCACCCTTGGGTGAGGCCCAGCAACTAACTTCATGGGGCTGGCAGGGAAGGGGGGCAGCAAGGGAATGTTCTGGAGACACGAGTGGGCTGCTTCCCATCCCAGAGGCTCGAAGTCCCTTTCCCCTTTTCCTTTATTCTCTCCTCAGGAAGCTATTCCGGAGGCCCACGCCCCCCTCCATGCTGGTTCGTCTGGAGAAAAGCAGCCCCTCCGAGACCACCGCACCCAGTAGCCCCTGTGGTAAGGGCCTAGGCAGGGCCACACCTGTGTGGCTGGAGGCCCCAGCCGCCCCCTCCCTGCAGCCCCAGGCCCCTGGACTTGAAGATCTCCCAAACCGAACACAGCTATTCGAGGTGCAGCCACCACCCAGCTTGGGTCTGTCTGGTCTTCACATGTCTCTGACCTTTTGTCTCTCTCTTCCCCCACCCCATTGTACCCTTGGCACCTCCCCAGGTGGCTTCTCGGAGACATACGAAGCTCTGTGTGACTACAATGGCTTCCCTTTCCGAGAGGAGATTCAGTGGGTGAGGGTAGGGCCCTCTCTGGGGGGCTCTGAAGACATCTGACTCCCATGTGCATTGAGTCCCTCCCTGCTCCTTGTGCCCCAAGCTAGTCGGAGACACTTTCTTCCTGTCCAGGACGTGGACACTGTCTACCACCGTCAGGGCTGCCGCCATTTCAGCCTGGGAGACTTCAGTCATCTGGGCAGTCGGTGCGTGGCCTGCCAGGACTGGGAAGGGAGGAATTCCATAACCGATATTCCTGGGCCTCAGCCTCTCCGTGGAGGGGGACGCTGGGCCCAGGATCTGGCCGGAGGACCCTGAGCTCTGCCCCTGCCCCTCCACCCACCCAGGGACCTGGCGCTGAGTGTGGCTGCCCTGTCCTACAACTTGTGGTTCCGGCGTCTCTCCTGCGTGGACATGAAGCTGGTGAGCATGCAGCGGCAGGGAGGCGTCAGGGGTGTGGGGACCAGGGAGCCCACTGAGCCTCCACTCTGTTCTCAGAGCCTCGAGGTCTTGGAACAGATTCTGCACATGATGAGTCAGTCATCTCACCTGGAGGAGCTGGTGCTGGAGACCTGTGGCCTGAGGGGGTAAGGGGGACAGGGAGGGCAGTTGGGATGGGGAGGAGTGGGAGAGTCAGAGTCTCACCCCTGGGGTCTGGTCCCCAGAGAATTTGTGCGGCGACTGGCTCAGGCGCTGGCAGGGAACGGGAGCTCTGGGCTTCAGGAGCTCAGCCTGGCGGGGAACCTGCTGGATGACCGAGGTATGGCTGAGCCTGGGGTAGCGCCTGGGGTTGGTGCCAGAGAACGTGAGACCCAGGAGGTTTGCCCCTATCCCCAGGCGTGGCTGCGCTCAGCCGACACCTAGAACGCCGGCCTGGAGCCCTGAGGAGACTCAACCTGGCACAGACAGGGTTGACGCCTCGAGGTAGGGGAAGCCCGGCAGGGGGTAGGGTCGGGAGCGAGCAGGGAGATGGGTCTGCCGGATCGCCCAGCCACCCCCGCCCCCTCCGCCCTCCACCACCAGGAATGAAGGTTTTAGGCCGGGCCCTGGCTTCCAACGCGGCCTTTGACACTGCCCTGACCCACCTGGATCTTTCCGGGAACCCCGGGGCACTGGGGGCCTCGGAGGATAGCGGGGTGAGTACCTGTCTTTAGGGGTAGCGACTGGCGGCACTGCCGTCAGTGGGGTCTCAGGAGGTTCCTGGCGAGGCTGCCCCTGACTCCTTCCCTCTCTCCCATCCCATCGCGCCACCAGGGACTCTACGGTTTCCTGAGCCGCCCTAACGTTCTGACGTCCCTGAATCTCGCAGGCACCGACACAGCCCTGGACACTGTGAGGGGGTGGTCAGGGGGGTGGGGGGTGATCGGTAGGGCTGGTGGCCCGGCCCGCGGCCCGCGGGTAGACTGGAGGGCAAGGCTGGCGGGGCGGGCGCCCTCCTCCGGCCGGTGCAGCCCACACGCTCCCCCTGCAGCTCTTCGCCGCACTGTCCCGCGGCTGCTGCGCCAGCCTCACCCACCTGGACGCTTCGAGGAACGTCTTCTCCCGCACGTAAGGGGGCGGGCCTGGTCGGGGCGCGCGGCGCGGGCGGCGGGCGGGGCGAGACCGCCCCGAGCCGGCTCGCGGCGCCCCGAAGCCCACTCCTCCCGCTCCCCCGCCCCAGGAAGTCCCGGGCTGCGCCCGCCGCGCTGCAACTCTTCCTCAGCCGCGCCGGGACGCTTCGGCACCTGAGCCTGGCGGGCTGCAAGCTGCCCCCCGACGCGCTCAGGTGAGTGTCGTCGCCCATGGCTACGCCCCCGTCTGTGCTGCCACCCCCAGCCCGGCCTCCAGCGCCTCGCCCCGCTCCTATCGCACCCATAACCTCCTCGGCACCCCGGCCCTTCCTCCTTGGTATTCGCGCCCTGGGGCCCCCTTTCCCATCTCCCTTCACCTCCTGTGACATCCCCTCCCAGGGCCCTTTTGGAAGGTCTAGCGCTGAACATGCACACGGGCGACCTGCACCTGGACCTCAGCGCTTGCGAGGTGAGCGCAGAGCCCCGACGTGAGCAGGCAGCGTGCCCACACACCGCGAGCGGGGCTGCGGGGCGCGGGGCCGCGGGGCCGCGGCCGCCAGATCCCCGGCACCTGTGGCCCGCTGACCTGAGCATGCCCCGCCTCCCACCTTCAGCTGCGCTCCGCGGGCGCTCAGGTGATACAGGACTTAGTGTGCGATGCTGGCGCCGTGAGCTCCCTGGATCTGTCAGATAATGGTGAGGCCGCCCCGAAACCCATCCTCCCCCACCGACCCAGCTCCCACTCCAGCCCCAGCCCTGCAGCCTCGCCCGTGCGTGACCCCAACCGCCCCCAGGCTTCGGCTCTGACATGGTGACTCTGGTGCTGGCCATCGGGAGGAGTCGGTCCCTGAGACATGTGGCACTAGGAAGGAACTTCAACGTTCGGTGCAAGTAAGCCCCATCCCACTCCCGGGCCTCCCAGATAGCACCCCCCTACCCGGGTTTCTCCCTCAACCACGGCCCGTGCCCGCAGGGAGACCCTGGACGACGTGCTGCACCGGATCGTCCAGCTCATGCAGGATGACGACTGTGTGAGTTCACCGGCCACGCGGGATCCCCGGTCAGAGGGCCCCTGTGGCGCCTCTGACTCTTGCTCCCTCAGACCCTGCGACTTTGCCCTCCTTGCTGACTCCAGACTCCAGCCCCAGACGGCTTTCTCTTCACCCCAGCCTCTGCAGTCTCTG
>PVKM010044018.1:0-12375 GCA_004027735.1 Carollia perspicillata | reverse complement strand
GCTTCCATAGTGATTTTATACCTTCCTTTTCCCCAAAGCTTCTAGGCAAGAGTGAGAGCTTAGGCCTGAAGACTAAAAAGTAGCAAATAAAAATTCTAGTAAGCGGAAGAGGCTGCCCCATCAGCAGAATAATGAACAAGTACCCTGCCCACAGAGACTGGAGTAGTAATTGCCCATGCTGTGGCTGCGGAGGGCAGGGGGATGTGGGTACTAAGAGCACACACTGATTACTAGCACCAGTTCTGCTGTTCACAAGCTGTGTGGCCTCGGATGTGTTACTTAACGTCTCTGTGCTTCAGTTTCTTCACCTGTATAACTGGGTTAATAGCAGTATTGTCACCTCAAAGTTTGTTGTAACAATTAAATGTGGCACACTTAGAAGAGTGTTAACTACACTATTGTTTGCAAAACACTGTTTATTATTGGACAGGGTCTGGCACAAATAATGCCCCTTTTTTATTACAAACTCTTTTATTACAAAGTCTTAAGCATGTAATTCTGCAACATAACACTCAAGCACACCATATGACATTTTAGGTGAAATGTTCAAATTGAAACTATAAGTTATTATATCCATATTATTACCCCACCAACCGCACTCAAGCAGACATTATCTGCCGGACCCTGTATTATAAAAAGTGTCTATAATCAGGAAAAAAGAAACCAGTAGATACTCCTTATATCTATTCAGTGTAGACGAAGAACACACTCACTCAGTGGACCCCCTTCTAACAAGACCTAAACTCCTGGGGCATCACTGTGTGCATCTCACATGACCCTCACAGAGCAGGCTTGCTTTTCGAGGCTTGTGATTCGGGCCAGAGATGATGCAGTCGCTCTTCCTTCCATTAACCTGATGCTACCAGTTAATCCTAAATAAACTATTCATCTTCTAAGTAGATGAGCTTCTAACACCTACAAAAGTGAATCCAAAGCAATTCCTGTGAGCTTACGGGCAGGGACAGGACCCAGTTTAATGTGACCATATCCCTCCACGTCTGACAGGATATATGCACCATCCTGTACTTTGCCGTTGCCTGGCAGAAAAATGGCAGAAAAATAACTGACACATGACAAAAAACAAACTTATAAATTATCACTTCAACTGTGCTTATTGTCTTAGCTGAGCAAGTATCCCCATAATGGTGTTGGACAGTAGCTAGGACTGAATTTACAAATAGGTGCCTGCTGTGATAATTTGTGCAAAATAAGAAATTACTTCCACCTAAAAACACTTTCCACAGCCGAGGACATGGGAGCAGTCCCTCCTCAAGGATGGTATGTTTTCCAAAATGCCCACTGCCTAGTGCTTCCTCTCCAGCCCTGAGAGGTGGGAAGGACAAGCTTGCCTGGATTGATATGTTTTCTGTCTCTTTTTTTCTTATTGATTTCCTCCTACAACCATCTCTGGCAAGTATTATACTTTTTAGTATAAATTATTTCATTTCACTGGGGTTTCTTGTAGAGCACTTTAAATGATGTTTATCTTACTGGGTCTTTTTATAAACAATCTCCAACCATATTTTCCCGAGACAATGGAAGTGAAATGGAACTGTGTGACTTTGAATTAAGTGACAAGGTCTCCATGTTCCAATTGCCTCACTTCCACGGTACATTCACAATCAAGGCAGTGGTCCCACGGCTCAAGCCAGGGCACTTCCTGCCCTCACCCAGTCTTGATTTTGCAACCCCCAGCTGCTTTGGCTTAAGCATAACCAAAAGCATGAGGTCGGCGGCTTTGTAGCAATGACTAAGACAAGTTTCAGAGGAAGAGAAAGGCCATTGCATCTCATTTTACCGTCAAAGAGGAATGCAGCCCAAGGTCAAGGCCAGAGACAGATACAACCCTTTTTCTTGGGACTCTCTGTACCCAGCAGCATGGGGATAAAGGAGGGCCTTATCTCTCACCCGATTCTCTGTGGCTGTGGATAAAGGAGTGGTTAGAGAGACCTGTAACTCTTCAGACACCTTTGCTCCTGGGAGGCTAGGAAAAATCAGAGCCAGCTGAGAGCTGCCCCATTGTAACGAATGTGCCCTGTGAAACCTCTGTCTGTGTGCCCCACTCCCCCGCCTCTCCCTGCATCTGCCAGGCTGCTTCTGCATGCACATACGCATATGTGTATCTGTCTGTCTCTCCCTCTGTCATGACACACTCAATGTGTGTCTTCCTGTATCTTTCTCTCTCTGTCCTGTCTGTCTGCCTCTGAGCCTCTCCTCTGGTTGTTTGGTCAGTCAGGTCGGCATTATGAATTTCATGGGCCCTCAGCATTTTTACCCTTGTGGGCTCCTCCAGCCTTGTATAAACGTATTAATGACAGCAGTGGTATAGAGGCAAATATAACCCAGGGTGGTTCCATTATTCTCTATTCATTATTATTATTAATTCAATTTTTTTCCTGATTAAAAAATAAAATTTTAGGGTTTGTATGCCCCTAAAATTATCGTGGGCCTGAGGCACTGGGCCCTGTGGCCACAGTCTCTCTCTCCCCATATACCAACACCTGCAGTGCACACACAGGGGACTGGCCTCACCTTCTCAGCCTAGAAGAACATAGGCGAGGCCATGTGGTCTCTTTCTGCTCTGAGCTTTGGGGCTAATGTTATGTGGTTTCTTCACACTCTTTTACTTCTCACACGTTAAGGTGGTGACACTTGTCCTTATGCTGGAATGTTAAGATCTAAGCTTCTGGCAAGAGCTTCAGAATAGAAAGAAGCTCAGTATGTGTTTCTGCCGGCGTTAGTTACAGGTTAGTCAGGAGGAGATCTCTAAGTGGCCAGGTCTGGTCCACTCGACATTCGCCTTGGGGATGCAGCTGAAGCCCCAGGCTGGACTCCTGTGCTCCTGCCCCGGCCTTGTTTCCTGCCTCTCTTACTGGGAGAACTGGCTGGTTGAAAGCCGCGGGATGTGTGGCCATTTATCTCCCTGTCCACAAACATGTACGGGAACCCTGTTGTGACATGACTCACACACGCCATCCTGGAAGGGCGCCTTGGCATTTCACACATAATAAAGCTTGATTTGCCTGCTCAAGGTCTGGCAGGCCAGGCGCATGGTGTGCATCAGAAACAATGGGATTTGATCGCTTTAGGCTGTGAAGACTGAGAAACCTTACATGAGAATCCTTAATAGTCATTTGTCTCCAAGCCAACGATCACCCACATTCTATCTCCAAGAGATAGTTTTCAGGTTTGATATTTCATTCTTTAATTTGTTTCCATAATAGTCCTAATTAAAAAGCCCTCTACCCTCAAAATAAATCCCTAAGCTTTTTGCTATCTCCCTGTGAAATAAAATAAAATGAAATTGACTTTCTTCTTTATCAGCAAAACTTATAAATTAAAGGCAAAGTCCCAGGAAGCCAGCACATTAAATTTATCTTAATGCTACTAATTGGACTGAGAAAAAAAACAGCCATTTTTTTTTTTTTGCTTGTTAAAGTTTTGAAAAACAACTAAACCCTACTTGTTTCAATCACACTTTCCCATCTATTTTTCTTGGCCCCAGCAGAATAAAAATTATGTCCAATGTGCTCTTCTTAAAAGATTTCTCACTTTTGGTAGGATTAGTGACCATTTCTGGACCCAAACCCTTCCTTTTTGCCAGTTTTTGCCTCAATATTGTCCTCTGCTTACTTACTTTTATTTGCTGTGGATTTCCTACTCTGAGCCTCCGGTGTTACCTACATATATTTACCTTCTAATTTCCTTCTGGTCTCGGAGGCTTGTCAACAATTCACCTTAGCTAAGACTAGAGGAAAAATTAAAATTATAAATCTAATAATGGTAATACTTAAAAGCATAAATTTGTGTCCTTTCAATATCCTATGCATATCTAACTCAGTCCTCTGACACTTCCATTGGCTTGAAGCACTCAGGAAATTCTCATCTTCCAACAAGCAAGGACGCAGAAAGGACAAATGACAAAGAGGTCAGGTTTCTAATAACATATTCATGAAGGTTCCCTGTTGCACGGTCACGTGAAGTCTGTAAGTTAGGCTCAATATGTGAAATTTCCAGTTGGCATCCCAACATCTGAAGAAAAGACGTCACCTATCTATTTGTGGGCTAGCTGTGGTCACCCTCATTCTGAGGTCCACCTTCAAGGGCACAAACAAAAGAACCACAATGAAAGCACGAAGGCTGATGCCTGTATTCCTATTTCCCTCCTCCTCCCTATCTCAGCGCCATGGAAAAAACACAGAAAACACAGGAAGAATGGAGCTTTGATGAGGAAAAAAAAATATGGCCATTTGAAACCACAACAAGATGAGTGGAGTTAACACCTCAAACCCACACTTAAGGCAGAAGATCAAAAGGAATAAGTCATGAAGAAGAACTGTTTGATTTTCTTTTTATTCTTAATTTCTAGGAGATATGGTAAGTCCTGATCATTTGTGCCTCCCCTCAGCTGATGGGGCAAATGTCACTGAATGGACCTCATGTCCCTACTCAGACATACGCCACACTTCAGTGACCTCCACCCCAGACTGTCTGACTGTGTTTAAGTCTGTTTAAATATGATACTCTATTATATATAAATAGATAAGAAAATAAAATAATAATTATTAATTTAGCTGGTAAAGTGGTATACCAGAACAAAATGTGAGTTAGAAAAAGAAAATGGAGTTTCCTCCTGTCAAAGGAAAAACAAATTTTCAGTGCTGTGTAACATTAGCAAAGGATAATACCATAGAGAACCAAGGCTAGCACTGAGTTCAGTGCTCTTCCCACAGTGTCCTGGGTGCTCTGGGGGACCGTGGACAGCATGGGTCACTGAAGCACGGGTAGCAAGAGGGAAGCCCGTGGAAACAAATACCACATCTATGGGGTTCGCATGGGGGCTTCCCATGAGACACTGCCATAAGAATGACTCCAGTGCTTTAAGAAATTTGTTTGAAAATACAGATAATTCCCCTGACCAAAAAAAAAAAAACAAACAAAAAAAAAAACATTAAAGCTTTCTCCTGAGAAACAGGAATTTTTGCCATTTAAAGTATTTTCCCTATGTCACTGTAGTACTGCTGATAAAACTAAAAACTGGAAATGATCTAAATATCCAATAATCAAATATTGGCATATACTTCGTACAGTGTTTTGTTTTTTTTTCCCCTTTACAATATTATTTATTTATTTATTTATTTATTTATTTATTTTATTGATTATGCCATTACAATTCTACCATTTCCCCCTTCATTCCCCTCCACCCTGCCAACCCCCTCCTACCCACACTCCCCCTCTTTAGTTCATGTCCATGTGTCATAAGTTCTTTAGCTTCTACATTTCCCTCACTACTCTTGCCCTCTCCCTGTCTATTTTCTCCCCACTGTCTATGCTACTTATTCTCTGTACCTTCTCTGTATTAAAAATGTCGATATTAAAAATGATGCGTGGTGATCACCAGAGGGTAGGAAGGTCGGGGAGGTAGAAGATGGTAAAGGGTGGTGAATGCTGTTGGGAGACTTGACTTGGGCTGGGGAACCCACAGTACAGTATGCAGGTGATGCACTACAGAACCGTAGACCTGAAACTTATATAATCTTATTAACCAATGTCACCTAATCAATTCAATTAAAAAAAATAAGTAAAAATGCTATTGCAGTTTTAGACATTTTAGTATGAGAAATGTTCAGCCCTGACTGGTATAACTCAGTGGATTAAGCATGTGATGCGAACAAAGGGTTGCCGGTTCGATTCCCAGTCAGAGCACATGCCTCGGTTGCAGGCCAGGTCCCCAGTAGGGGGTGTGCAAGGGGCAACCACCCACTGATATTTCTCTCCCTCTCTTTCTCTGTCCCTTCCCCTCTGTCTAAAAATAAATAAGTAAAATCTTTTAAAGAAAGAAATGTTCATAATAAACTTGAAGGGTTTAAAACAGGTAAGATTAAGTATGGTATTATCTCCTCTTATAATGTTTAGGTATTTATCACATATAAAATTTTCTATATATAAAAATATAAATACACATACAATGTGAATATGTATGTATGTTCATAAACCTCTTGTCCCCTCCCACCTCCCTCCTGAAATGCAACTCAGAAGTTTAATACAACCAATCTCTCGAGGTAGAAGAAAAGGAAGCAAAGGAACTGAATCGATGAAGCCAGAACTCCTTCAGCAGGCAGAAGGGAAGGAAAGATGAGAAACACATATAATGCATATTCTTGTCTCCTCACACAAAGTGATCATACATTGTGTGCAATCACTTCAGGTGACTCGAGGACATGGATTTTAGAGTCAAAAAGACTTAGATGGCTCCTCCGTTTTTCATTTCCATTTTCCAGGCACCCCAGTTTCTCCATTAACTTTTTCCTACCTTGTCCATTTCTGTTTGCAGGTAGTTCTGCTACTCAGGTGTCATCAATTAAGCTAGCCTGGGCACCTGGCACTGAGTACGCCCTCAGCATATGTCTGTTCCTCCCTTTCCTTACTGTCAATTATGCCTAAAGACGAATTAATGATCTTAAATAATAATGAATCAAGGCTACATGAATAAACATTTTTCTTGAAAACTCCTCAATAGGCAGCATAATTGAGTAGAAAGTGAGGTCTGGGGCCTTCCCAAGGACCAAACAATTGAAATGAGAACAAGAAGCTGCATACACCCAAACCACGGCCAGTTTGTAGTCAACATCCTCTGGATCCGGCTGCAGAGTCTGGTTAGACAGAAGGGTGCTGTCTGTTGGCCAGGTTTCACTTTCTGACACTTTTCCCAGGAAACGTGGCCCCACTTGAATTGCCATCTGTGGGCCTGTGAACACTGCGTGCGCTCTGTGCAGATGAGGAGTAGGCGCACTGCTGGAGTAGCTGGCACGGACTGTCCCCGGCAGGCTGCAGGCATCTCTGGCCAGCTTCAGTGCTGAAAAGCAGCTGGGGCTGCAGGCTGACGTTCCCCTCAGACTGGCACTGAAGGAGAATGTGTTTGATGGCATGCGTTCACCCTTACTCCACTACCACAGAAAATAAACTCATAATTAGGCATGCATTTGTTTCCCCTTGTGCTTTCCCATGGCCTCTAAGAGAGAAAATTTGCAGAGTCAAGAGAAAAATCTACACTGATTTCTATGCAGTATCTCAAGGTAATAATACCTTCAATTAAAAAGGAAATAAGCTCACATTAAGGTTTCTTCACACAAATATCAATTAGTGGCTCTGCCATGTGGCAGATCTGTGTGGTGTTGGGCAAGTTATTAACCCTCTCCGTGCTCTAGCTTTCCTATCTGTAAAATGGGGTAAAAATGGTAAGTACTCAAAGGGTTATTATGATATCAAAGAGTCAAATTTACAAGATGCTTAGAACAGTGTATGGCACAAAGTAAGCATTCGATTAATGTCTGGTCTATACATGCATTCAAACATACATACCATGAGGCCCAAGAAACAGACCTGGATGAGAGAGAAGGCAAAATTCAGGGAGCATCTATTCTGTGTCAGCTGATTTCACGTATTATCTCATTTGTCTCGGTGACAAACTTGTAAATGGGTATTATTGATCCCATTTTACAGAAAACAGGCTGAAATAGAATAAAGTGACTTGCCCAAAGTTGCACAGCTAGCAATGAACTGAGCTTGGATTTGAACAGAGGTTGATTTGAGTCCAAATCTGTGTACCGCACCAGGCACGTAATAATAATAATAATAACGATGCTAACAGCTAACCTGACTTCATTTTCAATCCCATGCCCATTACTACACTCAATTATTACAAGAATCCTTTGTGATAGTACAAACCAACCCCTCCCACTCACCATGGCACACCCAACTCCATCCTCTGTCCCCAATGGCAGCAAAAAGGGACTTGCCAACAGAAAGTCACAGTGCTCGCCCCTGACTGAAACAGTTATGAAGTTATGTCCAAAACTGGCATCCTAGGTATTCATTTACCAAAAAGTAATAAACACTAAAAGGACCATACAAGGAATATAATCCAACAAACAAAACTGGAAAGGACATACTAGTTCTAGGATGAAAACAGAAACATTTGAGAGCCGCCATCTCCAGTATTTATTTCATTAGCAGTATATATTTTAAGAACATATCCTCAACTTATTCACACACAAAGTAAACATACACAACAGATGCAATACAACAAATATAAATAGGAGTTCTGAA
Organism: Carollia perspicillata; assembly: GCA_004027735.1. Lineage (NCBI taxonomy): Eukaryota > Metazoa > Chordata > Mammalia > Chiroptera > Phyllostomidae > Carollia > Carollia perspicillata. Next base: position 4,266 of record PVKM010044018.1, on the reverse strand, counting down.
ATCTTTCCAACCATCTAGTTTGGCATCACTGACTCAGAACACAAACGGTGGGGTGGAAGAAGGGAGAGACAGGAGAGAGGAAAGGAGGAGAAAGGGGAGAGAAGGGAGCGGAGCGGAAGAATGAAAAAGAGAATGACAGAGGGAAGGAGTAGGGTGAGGGGAAAGGCAAGAGAGAGGGGAAGAGAGACACGAAAAAAATGTTCAGTGAGCACCCACTCCGACTCGATGGTGGGAAAACATGTGGAACTGCTCTGGTTGAACAACCTGTATCTATATTTCTAAAATTGCATCTGCGAAGAAGATCCCTACTAAGTTTTGGCAACTTTCTTCCTAATTCTTCATGTTTTGCTTTTGAGTCTCCCGAGGTCAGCGCCCACTGCAGACGTTAGAATTGTGCTCTGGCTCAAAAAGGCAGGGAGACCGCCAGGGGCAATGGCCTCCAAGGACTCCACTTCAGCCTCCGAGAGCCACAAAGCCACTGGCAGACACTCCTCCCAACACCATAGCTGAAGCCAGCCTCTCAGGTTCTCATGTGCACTCCCTGCCGCTGACAAGCCATTGAGAGCTCCAGTCATCTCTGTGGATGAAAAAGGAGCCACACCCTGCACCCGACAAGCACAGGGGAGGCCTACCTGGCGGCCTTACAAACTCCGAGACCTACAGTAACCACATTGGGTGGCCTGAAATGAAAACTTTCTCACTGAAGGCAATTGGTGCTGGGCAGTTGAGTCCTGGGGTAGTATTTTTCCCAAACAAAAGTCAGCCTTTACCTCAAAGGAGCCTGTCTGTTGCCTTGTTATTTTTTTACATCTACGGTAACATACCTGATAACATACCTTTGGAATATCAAAGTATCAAAATAATCTCCTTTTCTTTGGACCCCTGAAAGAACAACTATCACACAGAGCAGAGACCGCAAATCTCCTTCTTGCCATTATCATGTTAATTGTTGACTGTTAACTATTCTAAACCCACCAGTGTAAAAGAAATATGTTGGTCATTCCTTATACTTTTCATCAAATCCCAGAGATTTTCCCCCTGCTTTTCTTTCTCCCACCTCCCTAATCTATCACCAATGGATAGATTTCCTGAAACCCCTTCCGCCTCCTCCTTTGCTTGTAATGTATAAAATAAGGCGCAGAGCTGCCACTCTCTGGAGCGTTTTCTCAGTCCAGTGAGGTTTTGCTTCCCGGCAGTTGTCGTCAGTTTGGCTCAAATCATCTCATAAAAATTCTCCCCGGTTTGGGCGTTTCTTACGCTGATGCCTCTTTCCGTCTCATCTCTCACAATGCCGCCCAAGCTCCAGAGGCCTGTTGGGGAGCGCAGGCTGATTGATAACAACTGTGCCTTCCAGATGCCGATTCCCCCCGTGAGGACCGCAGACGGCAAGATGACTTGGGGTAATTTTCTCACCAAAGAACACTGGGCTCAGGCATCCAGACCACATTCAGCTGAGAATCTTTTCTAGTCGAACCCACAGGGGAGAATTTCACAGTCCCAAGCTTTTACTTGAGTTGTTATCAGAGTTTTCAATCACTGACTGTTTAAGAAAATATTAAAATGCTCTACCCCATACACACGTCGGCTTTACAGTATCTGCTCCCCAGCCTGGCTCTGTGCTTGGAAACACAGTTGAGGGGAACATGCTGGTGATATCTATCTGCCTCCCCAGGTGGGCCAAACTCTCTTCTTCGGAGCGACCGCCCGCCTCAGCCAGCAACAGTGACAAGGGGAGGATAAAGGGCTATCAGCCTTCTGCTGACTTTGGGGGGGTACAGCGTCACATATAAATTGTGCTATAGAATGGATCGTACATTCTGGTCACTGTACTTGGTGCTTAAAAAATTCTGAACATTCTTTTTGCCTGAAAGAAAGCATGGTGTGATGAATACAACTGTGTTGGAGTGAAAACTCACCTAATTTTAAATCCTGGCTTTGCCATAAACACATTAGCTATGGGACTTGGAGCCATTTTTTGGCTTCTCTAAACTTTGATTTACCTGTCATTAAAATATAATACCTTCCTCAAAAGGTAAGGCTTGATAAGGTCATACAGTGTGGCAGGAAAATTAACTAAAACTACTTTTAAATTGTATCGTTCTCCCTTTATCTTTTCCTGTCTTCTCCTTTCAAGTAGGTAGACAAACTGTCATTCTTTGGCTCCAGGATTTGGACCAGTCAAAAAGTAGAAGTGATCGGATATCAAAGGCTCTTCTTGTCTTATGTAAATACTAAATTCCATTTAAAAAAAAAGAATGTCCAGCAATAGTTGAAGAAAATGAGATACTGAAAGACACCATTTACAATAGCAACTAAAGACACAAAGACTTTAAGATACGAATAAAGACATTGAAAGACTCACTGTTGTAAAATAATGAAGATGTTAATTCTTCCCTAAATCTGTAGTTTTAATGCAATTCAATAAAAATATTAGAAATTTCCAAGCCAATTATAAAATTTATGCAGAACAGCAAAGACCAAGAATGGGCAAGACATTTCTGAAGAACAAGATACGGGGTGTGGGAGGTGGGAAGAGACCTGCTTAATCAGATCTAAAGCTTATTTTAAAGGTACCAAAGCCAATGACAGCATGGTACTGACACAGCGACAAGTGGGCCAATGGGCAACCAGCAGAGAGCCCAGAAATGAATCTATGCATATATATGAAAGCTCGACTGCTAAACAGTGCTGAGGTAATTAATAACCATATTCAGAAAGCAAATGAAATAGTACCCTCCTTCATGCCATGTTAATTAAACACAGGCATGTGTGTCTCTGTGGGTGTAAAATAAAGTTGGAGTAGGAAATAATTTTTATGATAAGACACCAAACTATACATCATAAGAAACAGTTTGATAGATTCAACAATCTTAACATTTTTTACAATTTATTAAGAGACATTATGTTTAAAAGTGAAAATATAAATTGCAAATTGGGAGAAGATATTGCAGTATAAATAACTGATACTGGATTAGTAAGCAGAATATAGAAACTTCAAGTCAATTTAGAAGAGAATAACAACCCAAAAGCAAACTGGGCAAAAGACGTGAACAGATCATTAATAAAAGATGAAATAAAAATACAAATAAGCAAAAATCTCCTCAATCTAATTAATTTGTGAATAAAGTAAACTGACTGAACCATAAAACACAATGTTTGTGGGCCAATTTGTCAACTATTTAAAATTCTGACAAAATCAAATATTTAGAAAAGATGTAGAATAACAGCATTTCTTTTATTCTACTCCTATTGCAAATAATTTTATTCTCTTTTAGAAAATAATTTTGCATTATCTAGTAACATTAAAATTGTGCATAATCACATTCAGCAATGTCATAAATATATACACACTTTTGAGAACCTCTTCCATAGAGGCACCAGAGTGCATCGGAGATTTCTGGCAGCATTATTCATGATAGCCTCAAACTGAAGTCAGTGTAAAGGTCCATCAACAGGAGACAGATGAATAAACTGTGGTTTAATTACATGATGAAAGGCTATGACACAGTGAAAATGAATAAATAGATTCATTCATCAACATAGACAAATCTCATAAGCCATGTGAATGAAAAAAGCAAGCTACAGAAGAATACATATAGATGATATCATTACTATAATATTCAAAGTCGCACAAAACTAAACAATATATTGTTTACGAATACATGAGTCAAGTTATCCAGAAAAGATCTCAGTGAACGTGAAGAAACCTTACTTCTGGTAGTGCTTGTGGAAGGCACAGCTCGGGGGGTGCAGAAGGGACCTCCAATAGAACCGGTAACACTCTCTTTGCACGCTGGGTGGTAGGTAGGTCCCTGGGTTTGCATTACACTATTCTTCATATATCTTACATGCTATGCATATCTTTTACACGTATAAAATATTTCAAAATAATTTTAATGAATGTGTGGCATCTAATGAAGGGAAATAAGGTGTTAAGAGAGATTTGATGGAAGTAATTAGGAGAAAAGGATTCTTCAGATTCTGAGAAACTACCCAAAGCAAGTGTCTCTCTCTGCTTCTGGAGGATGTGGTATGTAAATATAAAGCCTGGAACCACCTTAGCCATTTTCCTCCAGCAAAGGAATAGATCTTAGGATCAATATCATATCACAGTCCTCACAATACAGAGGAAGAATGAAACTGGTACCTTGGCGACACTGTTGAACTGCTCAATCGAACCAGTCGTGAAGCTTGCCCTACCTGTGGACCATCCAGATGAATGTCGGTAAATCCCCTGCTTTAAAATACATAAATACTGAGGGGATT
>PVKM010044017.1:0-12363 GCA_004027735.1 Carollia perspicillata | reverse complement strand
AAAAATAAAAAAATAAAAAATAAAAACAAAATTGAACCAGAACTGCCCAAAAATCAAACTATATGGAAATCTGACAACCAAGGACTTAAAAAGCAGTCATTCATCCAGATCAGAAGGAGAGGGGGGGATGGGAAGCCAGGGGGTGAGGACGCGCAACAAGGTGATGCACCAGGTAAGCGAGGCACAGGCTGATGGACAGGATTTCTAACATTCACCTGGGGAAAAGCAGAGAGGACCAACTAGAGAGCGAGACAGACCATGAAACCAAGGGTTTCAGCATGGGAAACTTAAAAACTCAAAACCTCTGGCTATAAAACTCTGTGGGCATTACAACGGGAGAAGAAAATTCCAGTCTCAAGGAGAGTCTGTTGGAGGGGCCCACAGGGTCCTAGAACAAACATAAGCCCAACCACCCAAGAATCAGCACCCAAAAGAGCATAATCTGCTTTGGGAAGTGAGGGACCTGACTGAACATGAGGCAAGAGCTGAGCAAGTAGCACTGTGCCCTCTCTGACCCCTCCTCCACATACAGCACTACAACACACAGTAAAGGGGGTTGCCTTGCCCTGGCAAATACCTAAAGCTCTGCCCCTAACAATGTAACAGGTGATCTGAGACAAAGAAATACAACCCAAATGAAAGAACAGATCAAAACTCCAGAAAAAGCCTTGGCTGGTGTGGCTCAGTGGATTGAGTGCTGGCTTGCAAATTGAAGGATCACTGGTTTGATTCCCAGTCAGAGCACATGCCTGGGTTGTGGCACCAGGTCTCCGCGGGGCGGGGGGGGCACACAAGAGGCAACCACACATTGATGTTTCTCTCCATCTCCCTCCCTTTCCCTCTCTCTAAAAACAAACAAATAAAATCTAAAAAAAAAAAAAGAACACAGCAACAAGGAGATAGCCAACCTATCAGATGAAGAGTTCAAAACACTGATAATAAGGAGACTCACAGAAACGATTGAGTACAAATGCAAAATAGAGGAAGAGGTGAAGGTTATGCAAAGTGAAACAAAGGAAAATATACAGGGAACCAACAGTGAGCAGAAGGAAACTGGGACTCAAATCAAAGATTTAGAACAGAAGAAAGAAATAAACTTTCAACCGGAATAGAATGAAGAAACAAGAATTCACAAAAATGAGAGAGGCTTCGGAACCTCTGGGACAACTTTAAACGTTCCAACATCTGAATCATAGGGGTGCCAGAAGGAGAAGAGGAAGACCAATAAATTGAAAACTTATTTGAAAAAATAATGAAGGAAAACTTCCCTGATCTGGTGAAGGAACTAGACATGCAAGTCCTGGAATCTCAGAGAGTCCCAAAGGAGCTGGATCCAAGGAGGAACACACCAAGACACATCATAGTTACATTACCCAAGGTTAAAGATAAGGAGAGAATCTTAAAAGGAAGCAAGAGAAAAAAAGACAGTTACCTACAAAGGAGTTCTCATAAAACTATCAGCCAATTTCTCAAAAGAAACCTTACAAGAAGGGGCTGGAAAGAAAAGGAAGAATCTACTTTTCATGAAAAGCAAGAACCTACAACCTAGATTACCCTATCCAGCAAAGCTATCATTTAGAATGGAAGGATAGCTAACGCGCTTCCCAGAAAAGGTCAATTTAAAGGAGTTCATCATTACCAACTCCTTATTATATAAAAATGTTAAAGGGATTTATCTAAGAAAAAGAGCAAAACTAAGATCAATAAATGACAACAAACTCACAACTACAACAACTGAACCTAAAAAATCAACACCAAAAACAAACTAAGCAAACAACTAGAACAGGAATAGAATCACAGAAATGGAGATCTCACGGAGGGTTATCAGTGGGAAGGGGGAAGAGAGAGAATGGGAGAAAAGGTACAGGCAATAAGAAGCATAAATGGTTGGTACAAAATGGACAGGAGGAGGTTAAGAATAGGGAATGGAGAACCTGTATGTATGATGTGGACATGAACTAAGGGGTGGGGAATGCTAGTGGGAGGGGGTGCAGGGCAGGGGGGTATAAAGGGGAGAAAAACATGGATTACTGTAATAGCATAATCAATAAAATATACTTAAAAATAAAATACTTTACACTTTGCTGATGAAATAAGTGAAAAAAAGATGTCTCTTTGTGGTTGTACTTTGATTAATCCAGCTTCCCAGGTTGTCATGTGCTTTTGTGTGTGTATGTGTGTGTGTGTGTTTTTATGGTTTTTCATTTTCTTGCCTTGCAAAATTTTTTTAAGTAGGCAAGTGTTTTACTTTATAGTTTCTGAGTTTTGCATCAGGCCTGGAAAGGCTTTCCACACTCCAAGATTATTTGTTAATGAAATTGAATTAAAATCATCTTTTTCCTCATCTATTTGACTACTGAACTGAAATGTCAAGAGAATACATGCTACCAATAGCCTTTTTGTGATATACATGCATTCATCATAGAGGCAGCAAAATGGACTCAAAGATTAATTACTGCCAGGAAAGGTCAAAGTTAGATTCAAGGACATGAGTCAAGAAAAAATGGAAAGTAAAGTAATATTGTGAGTACAAAAAAAGCAATACAAAGAACAAGACAAAATAAAACATCTTTTAAGATTCAGCAGACCACCAATCAGCAAGCATGTTTATGTAAGAGCAATGGTTTCATTTTTGTTTTGTATTTTAATACATTACCTGTTCAAGTTTAGGACCAATTTTGACATATTAAGTGCACCCTTGAGTCAAATACTGCATTTCATTTCTGTAGCAGTGGAATACAAGTAGGCCAGTTCTGCATAGAGGTTTTAGCAGAGGAAAGAACACAACTTATCCATTTTGCTGCCTTCAGGCACAGAGTCAGAAGTTACACATTGCTTTATCTTTGATAGCCCACATTTTTTATGTGCTTATTGGTATTTATTCTGTTTCTAGCCACTCGATTCCTGTGCCCATTTTCTAATTGGGTCGTCTTTGTATTATTGAGTTGTCAATTTTCTTTATAAATTATAGATACCAATCCATTATCAGATATATGATTTGCAAATATGGTTTCCCATTCTGTGAGTTGTGTTTTCACTTTATGAATGGCATCCTTGGAAGCACAAAAAGTAGAAACGTTGATATAGTACAATTTATCTATTTTTTCTTTTGCTGCTGATGCTCACATACCTTTTTTAAGTGAGCTAAAATTCACATAACATTTGATTCATCATTTTGCCTAAATTTTAAAAAGTAATTTTGTCACAAAAATGCAAGGAGCATCTTTAAAAAAAAAACGGGAAAAAATTACTTAAATCTACTAGTGTTGCAGTCTGAAAATAGAAAATAATCATGATTATCATTTAGTAAGCACTATGCACAAAGTTAAGTGACTTATATCAGTGGTTCCTAGCTGGGGACAATTTTACCCCATAGAGGACATTGATAATGTCTGGACATATTCAGTTGTCATAACTGAGGGGGAAAGCAGTACTACTGGAATCTAGTGGGTGGAGACCAGGGATGGTGCTAAACATCCTGCAATGCATAGGACAACTCCACAACGAAGGATTATCTGGCCCAACCTCAGTCACTAGTGCTGAGATGGAGAAACCCTAATCCATATCCATGAACTTTAAGGCGAGGAGACCATGGCTTAGAGAAGTCAAATAACTCATGTAAAAGCACATGGCCTGTAGGTGAGACAACCAGGATTGAAGCTTTGGCAGTCTGTCTCCAGAATCTGGACCCCTTGCTAAAGCAAGGACAGTAGGAAGGAGATAACTTTGTGAGAAGGTCTCTTGAAGAGGAAAACATTCAGAAGTTATCACTGAGAAGTCGCATATTCCTAGTCCACAGTCTGAGCTTTCAGTGAACCAGGATGATGGAATGAACAATGAGGTGTAGCTAACCTAAAGTTTAGCAGGAGGCTTTCCTCTGGAAAATTCTCCTGAAGGCAGGAGAATGGGCTTCATAATAGCCTAGATATGGTTCTAGAATATGTGAATTGTTGCCCCTCAGAATTACCTGGGGCTTTTTAGAGATATTGGTCCTTGAAACCCAATCAAAGCTATGGAATCTATGGAATCTAGTCCCCAGGAGTGGGCCTCTGGAATCTATATTTTCAAAAGTCCTCTGTTTTGTCAAGTGCAATGCTCATGTAACCACCACCTCATGGGGTGGCTAAGACTATTTTCAGATATTCTGGAATCAAGTATGACTTTTTTTTCCTCTAGCCTGGACCATCCACTTGGTGATGATGATGATTTTTATCCTCACCTGAGGACATGCTTATTGATTTCAGAGAGAGGGGAAGGGAGGGAGGCAAGGAGGCAAGGAGGCAAGGAGGGAGGGAAGGAAGGAGAGAAAGAAAGAGAGAGAAATGTCAGTGTGAGAGAACATCAATCGGTTGTTTCTCACACATGCCTGGAGCAAGGTTTGAACCCACAACCCAGGCATTCACCCTGACCAGGAATCAAACCTGAAACCTATCAGTTTATGGGCTGATGCTCCAACCAACTGAGCCACACTGGCCAGGGCCCACTTAATTATTTTAATCACAAATGAGAAGCTTCAGGAAACCTAGAGGCAGAAACCAGCCAAGGAATAGTTCTCTCCATTTATTTCCTCTCATAATATTTAATGTTCAGTGTATTAGTTATCTGAGTAACAAACCAAACTTAGTGGTATAAAACAATAATAAGCAACAAAAATTCAGGAGCAGCTCAGTTGGGTGTTCTGACATAGGCAGTCTCTCATGAAGTTGCAATCAAGTTGTTGAACAGGCCCACAGTCATCTGAAGTCTTGACTGAGGCTGGAGGATACACTTCCAAGACAGCACCGTCATATGGCTGGCAAGTTAATGCTGGATGTTGATGAGAGTTCTCAGGTCCTCCACAGGCTACTTGAGTGTCCTCAAGACATGGCAGCTGGCTTCATTCAGGGTGAGTGAGCTGAAAGCCAACATTAGGCAGAAGCTATTAGGTCCTTTATATGACCTAGCCTCAGAAGTCATATAGCATCATTCAACCACATTCTATTCCTTAGAAGCAAGGCACTAAGTCTCAGCCATATTCAAAGGGAGGGGAATTAGGCCCAATCTTTTGAAGGAAGGAATGTCATAGAATTTGGGGACATTTTTTAAAACCACCACATCTAGATCTGCATGCATTACCCATGCATTACCCATGCTGCATTCAGCTCTCTACTGAAGCCAAAATGCTTGGACTGTTCATACAGCCCTAGACTTTAAAGGTGTCATGGCTTGCCTGGAGATGAGGGTAGACTCAGAGGGCACATCACTCACATTCCACAGCCATCTTGTACAGTGACAACTAGGTGACTGTTCTGGCAAGTGTGGGAGCAAGTGAGGAAAGAGATGTGTCCTTACCTCTTTTTACTTCCTTTCCTGGGGCAGAAATGGCAAGCTCATGACTGAACCCAGTCAAAACTCTCATACCTCATTTGGTAAAATGAAGAACATGTTTCTCTCTAAACTCTGTTTAAATAAAAGCACAGAAACAAGGTTTAATTTTAACCTTGTAGCAAAAATTAGAAGGTTTATATGTTCTTCTAGCCGCATTATAAAGTACAGCTTGCCTTGCGCAAGGGAATTCTACCTGCCTTAAAAAACAATAGATGATGTTGCTATCTGCTATCTATGAGACAGAAAAGACTTTTGTCCAGAAGGGTCAAAGAATTTAAGATCTCACGGGAGGAATTTTCCTGGGAGTTTCTCAAAACTGAGCACATATCAGGACTTCCAACCAAGATGGAGGCATAGGTGGAAGTGCTGTGCCTCCTCTCACAACCAAGATTAAGGACAACAAATATTTACAAACAATAACATAACCAGAACAAAGAAAATTGAACTACGGAAGTCCGACCACCATTCAACCAGACCGACTACGTCACAACCCAGCCACTGGGTTGCCCCACCCTGGTAAACACCTAAGGCTCCACCACCCATACTTAACAGGCACCACCTGACCAAAAATGACTCAAACAGAAGAAAAGCTCAGAGCCCCAGACCCAATACTTTTAAGTGACCAAGAGATAGCCAACATATCAGATGCACACTTCAAAACACAGGTGGTCAGGATGCTCACAGAATTGGTTGATTTTGGTCGCAAATTAGATGAAAAAATGAAGGCGTTCATAAGTGAAATGATGGAAAATGCACAGGGAACCAGTAGTGATGGGAAGAAAACTAGGACTCAAATTAATGGAGTGGACCAGAAGGGAGAAACAAACAACCAAACAGAAAAGGATGAAGAAACAGGAATTCAAAAAAATGAGGAGAGGCTTAGGAACCTCCAGGACATCTTTAAACGTTCCAACATCCAAATTATAGGGGTACCAGAAGGGGAAGAGGAAGAGCAACAAGTGGAAAACTTATTTGAACAAATAATAAAGGAGAACTTCCCCAATCTGGCAAAGGAAATAGACTTCCAGGAAGTCCAGGAAGCTCAGAGAGTCCCAAAGAAGGTGGATCCAAGGAGGAACGACCAAGGTATATCATAGTTACATTAGCCAAGATTAAAATAAAGGAGAGAATTCTAGAAGGAACCAGAGATAAGGGGACAGTTACCTACAAAGGAGTTCCCATCAGACTGTCAGCTGATTTCTCAAAAGAGACCTTACAGATAAGGTGGAGCTGGAAAGAAGTATTCCAAGTCATGAAAGGTAAGGACCTACATCCAAGATTGCTCTATCCAGCAAAGCTTTCATTTATAATGGAAGGGCAGATAAAGTGCTTCTCAGATAAGGTCAAGTTCAAGGAGTTCATCATCACCAAGCCCTTATTATATGAAATGTTAAAGGGACTTATCTAAGAAAAAGAAGGTAAAAAATATGAACGGTGAAAGAACAGCAAATTCAGTTATTAACATCCATACCTAAAACAAAAGCATACTAAGCGGTCACCTAAAACAGGAGCAGAGCCGCAAATTCAGTTATTAACATCCACACCTAAAACAAAAGCATACTAAACGGTCACCTAAAACAGGAGCAGAGCCACCGAAAGGGAGATCACGTGGAAGGTTAGCAACAGGGGAGTGGGAGGAGAGGGTGGAGAGAAGGTACAGAGAATAAGTAGCATAGACGGTGGGGAGAAAATAGACAGAGAGAGGGCAAGAGTAGTGTGGGAAATGTAGAAGCTAAGGAACTTATGACACATGGACATGAACTAAAGTGGGGGGAGTGTGGGTGGGAGGGTGAGTGCAGGGTGGAGGGGAATGAAGGGGGGAAATGGGGTAACTGTAATGGCATAATCAATAAAATATATTTTTAAAAAACATTTTTAAAAACTGAGCATATAATGGAATATTACACGCATAACAGAGTTGGCTAGATCCCTTCCTCATATTCATTCCAGAAGCATTATTTTTTAAATTTTTTACATTAAAAAATTTTTATTGTTGTTCAAGCACAGTTGTCTCCATTTCCCCCCACCACCACCACTCCCCTCTACCCCACCGGTCCCTACCTCCCACCTTCGACCCTAACCCCCTTTGGCTTTGTCCATGCGTCCTCTATCATTATTTTTAATTATGTTTTTTCCATTACCATTTATTCCCCCATACCCTCTTCTACTTCCATCCACCCCCAATTCATCCACAAGTGTTCTTTACTAACAGAGCCCAAATTGTATTTAAGTGGGCAATGAACCCAGCTTAAAGACTACATTTCCCAGCCCACTTTGCAACTGAACGAGGATGATGAAATAGTAAGAGGAAGTCATTGGGTGAGGCTTCCAGGAAAGCTATTTAAAGGGAACTGACTTGGCTTGCCCTCTTGCTCTTGCTACTTCCTTCTTCCTGTTGCCTGGAACACAAACAAAATAGCAAGGGCTGTAGCAGCCATTTTTGACCATGAAGTAACCTTGAGGAAGGAAGCCATATGCTAAGGATGGTGGAGCAGAAAGGAGGAAGTTTCCGATGAATTTGTGGATGTCCCTGGGCTACCTCTACACTTTTTTTTTAAGTAGAGAAAAAAGCCTTTAGTTTATATAAGCAAATATTGTGAAGTCTCTGGACCAACAGTTGAACACAATTCATTAGTCATTATATAATGTAATGCTTATGGTAATTTGCACAGAGTTAAGTAAATGCAATACTCTGTAGTTTGGGGAGATTTTAGGGGTTTTTTCTTTTTCATTTGTGCTTTCACTTTGCTTTCACCCATGATTTATGCAACTTTTCCTCAATATAACAGCGTGTTCCCTCCATAGCTAATCCTCAGCCTGGAACTACAGCTGCAAGTCACTGTGGGTTATCAGCTAGTACTCAGGTTAAAAATGTGTTTTCCTGAGGGGTGAATCACAGGCAATTAAATACATTTTCAGAAAGACTGCTTGTGGCCTTCCCAACATGATGCAACTTTGTCAGTTGTACTCAACCAGGTTTGGAGGCACACTTCAGCAGAATAATGATACCACCATGAAAGGCACCTCAAAACAGACTGTGTTTCTCAGGTCCCATCCTTCTGACTGCTAAATGATTCCTTAATTCTCTTGAAAACTGTTTTAAAAGTGGCACAGCTCTGAAAATAACAAGGCTCGGGTCTGTTTGCTAACACAGGTGTCGCAAGAGAACCAACTTCTCATTGAGGCAAAATGTGTACACAATAGAGTCAAACCACTGACTGCAGCCGTATCCTGAAACAGTAGTGATGCAGGCCCTTGTACTCTACACACTACTCTGTGATTCTCCCACAAATCACCTTGGAATCATATTTAAATGCAGTCTGGTTTTGTAGGTCTGCTCTGGGACCTGAGAGTCTGCATTTCTAACAAGCTACAGCAATACCCAGGCTTCTGGTCCACAGACTGCATCTTGAATAAAGGCACTTTCTGGCTGTTCTCATAACCCAGGTCCTACCCTCTGTCAGGTTCTTGTCATCCAGGTTTCTGTTTCAGTGTCAATTCCTTCCAACAGCCCTCCCTGACTGGCCAGGCCAATCAGACCCTTACCGCTTATTACCCGGATTTCTCTTCATGGTGCTTACCAATCTTGGGATGAACAAGGCATATCCACCTTTTACTTGCTTGTCCATATCTCTTTGCTAGAGTGTTCCATAAGGGCAGAGGACATCTCTGCCTGCTGCCCTGTTTATCTCTACATCTCCAGTCCCTACAACAGACCCTGCCATGTAGTGGGCACTTGATAAATATCTTCAACCTCTTCTTCAGCCAGAATATTCTTCCAGAGATGAGGTGATTGCTCTTAGATATCTCAAGACTTGAAAAAACTGTTTATTTTCTGATGAAAAAAGTACTATGTCTACTATGAAAAAAAAATTAACAATACCTAGGTTGTGTTCTCCCAGAAGCAGAACCTGAAACAAGGATCAGAGAGCAGGTAGCTAATTTGGGAGGTGACCCCAGGACAGAGAAGGGAAGCAGGGAAGGAGAGGAGCCAATTCAGGGTGAATTTGTGGGCAGGTTACTACTATGGACAGCTGGGGTTCAATCCCTCAGAGGACCTCCAAGAGTGAGGAGGCTGAGATCCTGTCTATCACTGGTTGAGACTGGGTGATTGGTGGCATTGTCCCAGCATTTCCAGCCACCCCATGGGCAGGTTGAGCACACTTCTGCGGCCAGAGCAAAGCCTCAGCCAAACATCATAGGTGCTTGGTGAATGCTAAGGAGATACCAGCAAGTGCCAATGGGGTCTGCCCCACAGTGTCTATCCAGAAGAGAAGCTTACTCTCTCTCTGGAATCTCTTGCCACCACCCCATATCTAGGTCACCAAGATGAACTCCTAGAACCCTTGTTTTGGGGACCACCATCCACCCATGTTTCCAGCCTGTGTGCAAACTAGAACAAAGTATGCCTTCCTCAAATTATTTTTGTTATTGAAATATAATACACACACCATTAAATACACTGTTTTAAAGTGTACAGGTCAGTGGTTTTAGTATATTCACTATGTTGTGCAACTATTACCACTACCTAAATCCACAACATTTCATGACCCTTATAAGAAGCCCCATGCCCATTAGCAGTCACTACCCATTCCCCCTACCCCAACCCTCTGGAAACCACTAACCTACTTTCTGCCTGTGGATCTGCTGTTCTGGATATTTCATAGAAATAAAATCATAAAACATGTAGTCTTTTGTGTCTGACTTCTTTCATTGATCATAATGTTTTTGAAGTTTATATATGTTGTAGCATGCATCAGTACTTCATTTTTTATGGTGGAATAATATTCCATTATTATAAACCACACTTTGCTTATCCATTCATCTATTGATGGATATTTGAGTTGTTTTCTCTTCGGAGGCTCTGATGAATAAGGCTTCTCTGAGTATTTCTGCACAAGTTTTTATGTGAATGTATGTTTTTAATTCTCTTGAGTATCTCAAATGATTTCTTAAAACTGTTCTAAGTATCTTACTGTGGCCACATGGACAGCAGCCTTGGCTGAGGGTCAAACGTGCCCCCACTTTTCCATACTTGATATCCACACTTGATTTCCATACTTGATAAGCCATAGGTATCCTAGGGCTTATATGTCTCAACAGTATTCTCAATACCCCAGTGCCCTCTCTTCCAGGTGAAACAACCATGTCAGTTTCAGCACTGCGTTTGAGGGGGCACAATTAGGACTCCGAGAAATGAAGAGCTCATGTATGTATACAACAGGACCATGTGTCCGTGTGCTCTCCAGAGTGTGTACATAACTGTCAGTACATGGGTTTTGTAACAGAGGTTATTCCCTCACTGCCTCAGGACTCAGAAGCCCCAAACCTCCCAACCCACCTACATTCTTTATACAAGTTTTTATGTGTCTATAATGTAAATGGGGACCCCCAGATGTGCTGCCTTCATGCAGTTTAGAATGCAAACACCTACACTATAAGCCCCCCAAGCCCTGAATATTTATATGAATCATTCCCCCGCTCCCATTGATACAGGGTGCATCTAAGGGGGGGGGGGGCAAAAAGGGATTTGGAATGGGGTCCAGAACTCAAGGTGTCCAGGATATATTAAGATGTCCTCACCCCTTCCCCTAACAGGTGTGAGTTGGGGGAAGGGACAAATGGCAGCAGGGCCATTGAGAGCTGTTTTGTACAGCAACGGCTTTGCAGCTAACCTCTGGCACAGTCATTTAACATATCTATAACGTTTAACTGGTTTCATAGACATCTTAAATAGCTGTGGCCATGCTTTGAGCCAGAGAGAAGGGAGTGACTTCCACCCAAGATGTAACTGGGAGACAACTCCCCCTGGTTACAACGCCTGTGTGAGAGCTTGGAGATGATTTGCTCCACGCCATGGGGCCACACCTGCCCAGTCTCATTATGGCAGCCCAGTAAAGCTAGAAGGATATGGAAGTCCTGGCAAGTGTAGCCAATTGTGGGAGGAGTTAGAAATGGGGCTGCAGAGGAAGAGTGGCACGGGAATTTAAACTGAGACACGGCAGCCATTAAGGGGAGAACCACGCAGTCTTGGCAGAATGCAGACCCCCTTAGCAGCTTTGCCAAGCTGCTTTGCCAAGCTGATCCCACTGCTTTACCATTAACATTTTAGTATTTTTCCTTCCAGCCTTTTTTAGAGTTTTAAAAAATATTTTATTTATTTATCTTTAGAGAGACAGGAAAGGAGGGAGAAAGAGGGAAAGAGAAACATCAATGTGCAGTTGCCTCTCACACACACCCAACTGGAGACCTGGCCCACAACCCAGGTATATACCCTGACTTGGAATCAAACCAGTAACCCTTTGGTTCACAGGCCAGCACTCAATCCACTGAGCCACACGAGCTGGGGCTTTTTTTTTTTTAAGATTTCATTTAATTTTTTAGAGAGAAGGGAAGGAAGGGAGATAGAAAAGGAGAGAAACATTGATGTGTGACAGAAACATAAATTGGTTGCCTCTTGCACACACCCAACTAGGGACCTGGCCTACAACCCAGACATGTACCCTGGTTGGAAATCGAACCAGCGCCCTTTAGAGTCACAGGCCAGCACTCAGCCCACTAAACCACACCTTCCAGCCTTTTTTTTTTTATTATTAACATAATTCTTTCCAGTGGTGTACTGTGGCCGGCTCTTATGGACTCGGTTATCCAGCTGAGTACACTTACCCAACTCCTCCTTCAGTGATATCATGAGCTTGAAATCAGCCATGATGGGAAGCCTTTATACTGTAGAAATCGGTAATTGCTACAAATGAGGGATTTTCTTTTTAGAGAGTCGGTTGTTAAACATTTACCAGCACAGCACTGATTTTACTCCCAAGATATCAGGTTTATCCATTTGCATGTCCACCAACTATTTAACTCTCTCCTGAAGTACACTGGGAGCTTACATCCTAGGAAATGAAAACAGATGATATATAAGTAAACATAGAAATAAACAAGATAAAGTATGAAGAAAATTAAATGAAAGAGCTGATAGGTTGAAAACACTCCTTT
>PVKM010044016.1:0-12364 GCA_004027735.1 Carollia perspicillata | reverse complement strand
GCTCTCCACCCTCATCCATCCAATACACCAGCCATCCTGAAGGCTCGAGCTTGGTCCCAGTGCTGGCTTCCGTCTAGCCTGCCCTCCTTTGGGTCTCCCCTCACCCCTTGGTGAACTGCTAAGCATCCTTCAAGATTCCACTCACAGGCACTCCCTCTGAGAAGTCGTCCTCCATCCCAGTCAGAGAGAAGTGCTTCTCTGGACCTGACACAGCCCTTCCCTTCACTCCCACTGAAACCTGGGTGTTGTGTTTCTCCCGTTTCGAACCCATGAGCTCCTGGGGCTGGGCGCAGCTCCTGGCACTTAGTATGGTTCCGTGTGGCAGGCGCCGAGCCTACTTCTGTGATCCTTGCATCTCAGCAATGTGCTAACAGCGTAGTGGAGGCTTGGAGACAAAGTAGAAGTACCCAGGTAATAGTGATGCCATTGTTCGGGTAGATGACCAGGGCCTGGCCAGAGGCTTTGCTAAGGAACAAAGTTAGTAGGTAGAATAGACAGTTTCTGAGGTAGCTTGTTTGAAGCGCCTCCTGAATGTTCAGCACGTGCATAAGTCAAAGTGTTAGCCCATTAGCATGGTTCAGACCTTCTGAGTCTGTAGAATTCCCCCTACTTCTGTTTCTTTCCGTAAAGTTGTATGTATGACTTGGGGTAGTCATCACCTCCATCTATCAAGCGGAAAGAGCATACCACCTCCCAGGGCAGGTGTGCTGTGGTTTCAGTTAAATGCCACGCGTCAAGGGCCTTCATGGCCCCTGGTGGCACTGGGCACATGTTCTTGGGTCACTTCCTTACCTCAGTGATAGCGTGAGTTACTGTCTTATGACTGATCTAAAGCAGGGCTGTCAAATTCATTCTCACCGGGGGCCACAACAGCCTCGCGGTTGCCCTCAAAGGGCCGAATGTAATTTCAGCTCCTTAACAGTTAAGGAGTAGTTCCATTTACACAGTCCTAAAATTATTTCGGCCCTTTGAAGGCCACCTTGAGGCCGATGTGGCCCCTGGTGAACAGGAGTTTGACGCCCCTGCTCTGAAGGGCTCCTGGAGAGAGAAGCTGAAATCGGTTTCATGGCTGGTTCCCACGGACCACAGGCGCCCTGACAGCTGGTCTCTGTCTGCCCCCACCAGTCTCCGCTCGGCCCCATTTGCCTGCGCTGCCATTCTTCCTGTCGATCCCAGTCTGTTTCCCTTTTCCTCCACAGAAGCTTCAGTGTTCAGTCCTTGCCCAGCTCTGCGCCTGCCTCCTCCATCCTGTGGCCCCTGCTCATTGACCCACTGCATCCTCATAGCTGGGTTACTGCAGCCGCTGATCTCCCGGCCCTCCCCCGTCCTCAGTCACCGCCCTCCCCCCCACCCCCGCGTGCAGTCAACCTGGGCCAGGTGAAGAAGCAGGAAGACCAGCCCCGATTCACCCCCCTCTCCTGCATCTCGCTCTGAATTCTCCAGGCTGTCCCACGCCTTCCATTCACCTGGAGAAGCCTGAGCCTCTGGCTGGCTCTGCACTCCTTGACTTCAGCCTTGGCTCTCCAAGCTGCTTCCTCATCTCAGTCTTACCTCTCCGCCCCAGGGCTATATATAGACTTAGTCTGCCTGCCGTTCCCAACCCATACTTGCTTCTGCCTCCAGTCTTTCCACCTGTGGGGGATGCTTGCTTGCTTTATTGTGCTGCCCCAGGCTTTGCAAAAACACCCTCCCAGCCCACACAGAGCTCTTGAGAAGACTTCCTTCCCACCACTAATAGCCTGTTACGGTGGCGGATACGCACACAGAGTGTTTTCACACCACTGTCTCGTTTGATCAGTCCTCCTTCCTTCCTTCAGCTGGCATTGAAGGGGCCCCTTCTGAGTGCCAGGCCCGTAGAAGGATAAAAGAAGGTCTAGGCTTTGCTCTCAGGGAATTCCAGTCTAATAGGTACAAATCCCAACCCAGTTTCTTCAGCCACAGCATGGGGATAATAATGTCTAATTACCTCATAAGGCTGTTACAAGGTTTGTATGAGATGCTGTGTGAGCCCGACACCTGAAGAGTTTAACAGGAGGACGTGCTGATGGTGCCCACCTTGCAGCTGAGAAGACGGGCTTGGAGCAGTTGTGGACCCGCCCACAGTCACTGTCCGAGGGCCAAGGCCAAGTATGGTGCTCCAGGCCCTGCCTTACCATTGCACCCTCTGTTTCCAGCCCATGCTCCCCTTGCATCCGTCATGTTCCCACCCACTGCCGTGCACTGCTCTCTGAAACAGGCCTCTGAACTGCAGACACTGTCGGGCTAGTGGCGTCACTGCCCTGGTCGGGGGCACAAGGTCATCCTCACCCACGGTCCTTTCTCTCAGTCTCCTGGGAGTGCTCCCTTGTCACGGTGCTTTCCGAGTGAGCCTGGCTGTGTGAGTTTGTCTCTGGCAAGGAAATGAGCAAGCCCACAGTGGCTCACCCATCTGGCTGCCCATCTCCTCAAAGCCGGTTCCATCACTCATGTACTTCCACAAGCAGCAATGAGGTCTGCTTCTCGGGCTCCAGGAATTCTGGATTGGGGTAAAAATGCCTGTTCAGCTCAGTGACAGAGGTGAGTCAGGTCCCTGAGGAGGCAGCTAGGCGGCAGAAGGGGCACAGAAGGGAGGATGTCGCTGATTGGGAAGCATCAGCGGTGTGACGTCAGTGACAGCCAAAAGCGTTCCATGGGGGAGAGCTAGAAGCACATTTTAAAGAATCCCCTCGCAGAGCTAAAGCCTGTGCCCTTCTGAAATCGGTTTGAGTGGAAATAAGGAAGAAGATTGGGCTTTCCTAAAGCCCAGTCCTTTTTGGAGATCTTCCAGAAGGTGGCAGATGAAGGCAAGACTTCCCAAAAGTTTTCATCTTCAATTTTTTTTCAAAACAATGTAAATGTATGTGCATGGTTTAAAATTGCCGTATTTATTTTTCATTATAAAATCAATATAATCTTATAGCCCTGGCTGATGTAGCTCAGTGGATTGACCACGGGCCTGTGAAGCTAAAGGGTTGCCAGTTCGATTCCCAGTCAGGACACATGCCTGGGTTGTGGGCCAGGTCCCCAGTAGGGGACACATGAGAGCCAACCACACATTGATGTTTCTCTCCCTTTCTTTCTCCTTCCCTTCCCCTCTCTCTAAAAATAAATAAATTAAATATTTTAAAATTTTTTAAAAATCAATATAATCTTATAGAGAAAGTGTGGGAAACTAGAGGGGGAAAATGACCTATAACCCCTAACACAAAGCTTGTCGTTTGCTTTCATCTGGTCTGGGTTTTGTGTGTGTATGTTTACATGCTTGTGATAATAGTCAACATTTCATTTTTGTACTAGTTTCTTAGTAAACTAGTAAGAAAAAAATTTAAAAAGTTTACTAGTGTGCAGTTCTGTTTATTTTTAATGTTTAAATGTTTTACGAGCTACATACAGAAAAGTGCGGGAAATATATGTGGAGTTCAAAGAATACTGTAAAGCACACCCCTGTGTACCTCCCCCCGGCCTTGCCCCGCCAGGTAACAGACTAAAGAGAGTGTATGCAGCTTTCAAGAAGCTTCTCCTCTGGTGCCCTGTCCAAAGTCAGCCCCTCGGTGCACCCCCGGAGGTGACTGAACCCCGACTTACCTGATTTTCATTTCCTGGGTTTCCTTCGTGTTCTGCCACTCGGCCCGAACACTGCCATTCACTGTCGCCTGATTTTGAATGTGAGTGGAATCGTACCATACTCACTATTTTGTGTCTTGCTTCTTTCCCTCCATTGTTTGCATGATGTCATAGATGACTGTAATTCATACTCATTTTCAGTTTAAAAGAAAAAAATAGAAGTTTTATTTTTCTGTTCAATTTCTTCCCCAAATCTCGACTTTCTCGGGTAGCCCAGGTTCGTGATGCTGTCCTAGCTGGGAGAACACTTTGTTTCCCCTGCTGTGACTTTCCCAGCCTGCATCCGAGGGTGCGGGTCTCAGACTGAGGAGGGCCTGTGCCCACCCTCTCCACCCCTGTCGCAGTGGGTGCTGGCCCCTCCGCCCTGTGGCTGGCATTCTAGGAAACCCCCTCCGGGCCACTGGAGACCCTTGAGCCGCAGTTGCCGCCCTTACAAGGGAAACGATGGAATTCCTTCTGGGGCCTGGAGACAGCTGGGGGGACCACGGAGAGCACAGCAGGCCGAGGAATCTGCCAGAGGGTCAGCGGGGCGGAGGGGCAGCTGGTGGTGACCCTACTGGTCACCAAAGGCCTGGTGTTCTCTGGCTCCGGCGTCAGTCAGGAATTCTGGTCTCCAGCGTGTGCCCACCTCCCTCCGCCCTGCAGCCGCTGGGCTTGCAGGAGGAGGACTGAACTTGCACTTCCTGCTGTTTAGGGTGCCGATCCCCTGTGAGCCTCAAGTGCAACAGCTCCAGACCCCAGTGAGTGAGTGGGCATCTTAAGGAGCTAGGTTGCTGCCCCAATGCCAAGGACTGTGTGGGTGGGCCCGGCCGTGTCGACATACAGAGAAGCCTGTCCGCACACTTGCCGGCACTCTCGCTTCGTCCGACATACAGAGAAGCCTGTCCGCACACTTGCCGGCATTCTCGCTTCGTCCGCCGACAGCTGCCCCGTTTCTCTCTGCGCTGATCTGGGTGAACAAGTGGTCTGCAGCGCCACTCCTCACCACCCTCTCCTGGCTAATCCCCTGGAATGCCGCTTTTGGCCCTGCACACTGGTGGTGGCTGCTCATCCCGCCCAGCCCCATTGGACTGGGCCAGGTCAGCTGAAGCCGCGGGATTAAAACCTCTTACTTGATCTTAGCCTGTTAAGAACTCACTCCCACTGGACTTACATACACCTGCCCAGAAGCCAGGCCCACTTCTGGGCTTCACTTGTGGCAGCTCTTTTGTCCTGAGCTTGTTTTCACGCTTTCTCAGGAGCAAGCCCTTGTTCACCGCGTTAATGCCCATCCCGTGGACAGACCGGGGCACGCTTGCCTCTGTTCCTCTGACTGCCCTGCGTGGGCGGCCCTGGGGCTGGGGTCTCCCCTGCAGACTTGCGCTCTCCTGACCTATCTGGTCACATGCTCCCTTTGCTGCTGTGTGGTGATAAAGGTGGTGCCACCTTCCAGACTCAGATGTTTTATGGTCTTATTCACGTGACCCTGGATTACAAGCACCTTGGGCTAGCCCTCACCTGGCACCCATGGGCTTTGTCCTGCCCAGCCCTGGGTGAATGTGTCTCAGGGCAGGTGCGACATCGGCCACAGGCTGTCTGCCCTCCATGCGCCTCCCCGCCAGCCTGAGCGGCCCTTCTTCCTGTCCTGGTCCTGCATCTCCAGTCCCCACTAGTCTGTGGAGAGGCCTGAGCCCCAGATGAGAGATGGACCTTCCCTAGTTTCTCTCCCCGCGGCTGGCTGGCTTCTACTTACAGAATACTTCAAAATGTTTTGCACAAAACTCCCAGGTGACCAAAATCAGGCCCACCACTTCCACCAGCCCTGCTGGACGCTGACGCCAGCCTGAGTTGGCGAGAGGAGCCCAGTGGAGCCCCAGATTCCGGGGGGGCAGGTGGAGATGGTGCAGTTGGTTTGGGACAGGCTGGGTACATTCCTCTGTACCGTGAGGAACACCCCTGTGGCACGAATGGTCCAGTGGGCACTTGGATAATGTCGAAATGCCCGCATTCCCGCACTATGAGCATTGTGAGATCAGGTTCCCGGATGCCTGCCTTCTTTGGAAAGCAGAGGACTAGGTGGCGAAGAAATCGGTCAGGGCAGGTGAAGAGTCACGGCTGGTGGTCCTGGGACAGTGACAGCCGCGATCTCGTCTTCTTTTTCTTAACTTGTCACCTAACTGTTATTAGTCATTAGTTCATACACACCGACCAGGGAAGTAGTTACCCCTGGGGAGGGGCGTGCCGAATGGGACCAAGGAGGTACAGGGACTTCCACAGCGATGGCAATGGTGAGTTCATAGGTGCGCGTGGCTTTATTCTCTGTACCTTACATGTATATCATAAATATCATTAAGTCCACTCAAGGGTTGATGAAGCCAGCTAAGAATTAATTATAAAATTATACTGTGCCTTAATATTAGTTAAGATTGTCTAGAGCTTTACTATTAAGAGAGCAGTTTATTATTTTTTAAATCAAATGTATGATCTGTAAGGCTTGGCTGTTTCCCCACTCCCCTCCAACTCTGCACTCTGGCCTTTGTGTTCCGTCGAGCCTTCCGCTTGTTCTCGGTTTCCAGCGCAGAGAAGGTCCCTTGCCGCATTCGCCCCAGGACACTGCAGGCGTAGCACCCGCCAGCCCCTTTGGGGACGGCTCACCCGTCATTCTTTCCTAGGTGCTGATCAGAAGAAGAAACATAGATACATGTTTTCATTTTCTTTGCCAGGCCACTGCCATATGTTGCCCTTTGCTCCTTTAGCAAACGTTATCCGCCTGGAGCAAGAGAAAAGCCGCGTGATTCCGTGCGTCCCCGGTGCAACCCAGTGCCTGGCTTCTCCACCCCTCCACTCACTACCCCGCTCTGCCGTTATGACTGGTTTAAGTGCCACAGATCCTTCATGTCACCGGGCAGTTGTGTAGCCCTCGTCTCCCGTGTTCCTTGATACCACGGTTACCATTGTCTGTAAAGTCACACATTTCTCTGTGGATTCTGCCAAAAGGAAATGTGAGTCTCAAACCAATGCCTGTTAAGAGGAAATGTGTGTCTTCATTCAATCCCTGTCAGATTGATGTTAAGGTCTTTTTGCAAGAAGCGTCACCTTTGCGCCATCCTGGCCTCCCGTGGCCAAGCCCCAGGGTCCCACGGTGCCCTCCAGCTGAGCTGCTGGCAGGACAGACGGCGCAGGCTGTCCTCGTCTCGCACCTCCCTGCAGGCACAGGGGAGCTGTGGAAGGTGATGACAGAAGCAGGCAGCTCCAGATCGCAGTGTTGGGCTTGTCATTTCCTTGGCAGGGCTAATGCTGTGCGCCTTCTAGGAGTGTTGCGGTGGGGCGAGCGGGGGAGGGTGCATTTCATGACCGAGAGGCAGCAGCAGCCGTCACCTTCGCTCCTTGCAGCAGGAAGCACCCTGTGCCATTCCACAACGGAGCTGCTCAACAGCAGCCAAAAGGCGGAGGGCAGGCGGTGCAGGGGGTTTTCTGGTATCCAGCAAAAGCTGTTGGACAGCAGTAATAACTGTTACTGTTTTAAACATGAAGAGACTTTCTCATGAAAGACTGCACTCCCAAGTTATAGTGTTATCCCCCCACCCACCCAGAAGTCCCTGTTTCCATAGCCTGCACATCACCTAACTCCTCACTGGCTCGGGAGCATAAGGAGCCCATGCCACAGGACCAGGAAATCGGGGGGGGGGGGGTGCAAGATGTATACATCCGGATAAATTTTGGCATGTCAAAATGTATCCACCATCTTGCTATGGGAGACATCATTGTTTCCTTGAATAAATTAAAAAAAAATTTAATCCCTATATGTGCAGCATAGCACCACCCCTTAGTCCTAGAGTGGTTCCCTTGATTCAAGGTCATTGTTGGTCAAGTCCAACAGACTGAAAGGCAGACTCAAAGCTCCATGGCTCTAGAATTTCCTGTCTCTGACTTATGTTTCTCTGATAGCATTCAACTATCTGGCACATTTTTTTATTTCTGTCTGGGAGGACAGACATATGGTTTGAATTCTTTCATTTGCATAGACGGAATAGCTGGATGATCAAAGTTTTTGATTAAACAAATAGGAATGTGCCATACAGCCAGAAGTCTTCCCAGGCGGTGACATTTATTTGAGGGCCCAGTTGTTACTTGATGATGATTTGATTATACTGTTCATTGCTGCCTCATGTGGTATCTCAGTCGGCGTGAGCTGCTGTCACAGTGCCGCAGGCTGTGTGGCCTGAACAATGGAAACGCGTTCCTGCCGGGCTCCACCAAGACCAAGGCACCAGCCAGCTCAGTTCCTGGGGAGCACGTTCTTGCTTATTTGCAGACAGTCATCTTTCCCCTCTGTCCTCACATGGTGGTGACAGAGATCACATGTCTCTTCCCGTAAGGGCACTAATCCCAGCTATGAGGGCCCCACCCTCGTGACCTAAATACCCGCCGAAGGTCCCATCTCCAAAGGGCATCACAATGGGATTAGAGCTTCAACACCCGTATGTGAGGGGAACATAAACATTCCCTCCACGGCACAGAGTCAGCCAGCGGGCCAGGTACTGGCTCACCAGCTAACTCACGTTCTGGAATAAAATGGGTGACTTGAAGCATCATAGATTAGTGAAACTGACACTGATCCCCTCTTGACCACGACCCCTGACTAGAATACTCTCTGCATGTGCTGTCCCACCCAGCGCAGAGGGACGCAGTCACGCCGGTGGCTGGTGCAGGGCTCAGGAGCGTGTATTTTAACCGTTGTGCTCAGGTTCTTTCCCTCTGGGGGGACTCTGCTCAGGTCCATCCAGGGAGTCTCCCCGACCACCTCACTCTGTTATAGTCACACACTGGGACACAGACAACAGAGAGGCTGCGGAAAAGGATGTCAACAACATCTTTTCTTTGTTGAGTTTAGCAAAGACTAGCAGAGAAAGCCGTAGGGATGACGTGCTAATGCAATGCCTGGGGGAGGTGAGAAGCACGTGAATGTTGGCCATCGACAGCACGGGGGCACAAACAACAGAAAGTTAGTTCTCACAGGTCTGAAGGCCAGGAGTCTGAGTCGGGTGCCAGGACGGTCTGTTTCTGATGAGGACGCTTTTCCTGGCCGGTAGATGGCTGTCCTGCCTTATCTTGGTGTCCTCACGGGGTCCTCTGGACAGTGCGTGGTGCTGGGGCAGGAGGAGGGACGGAGAGAGAGCACCTCGGTGTCTCTTCTTAAGAGGGCACTAATCCTATCTGATGAGGGCCCCACCCTGATGACCTCGTCCAACCTTAAAAACTTCCTCAGAGGCCCCAGCTCCTAATACAGCCACCCCGGAAGTTCGGGAGGACACAAACGTTCTGTCCGCAACAGCTCCGAAGTCAACATCCAGCTTTCAGTCCCTGCTCTGTTACAGATGTGTTGTGTGACTTTCTCTAGCTTTCAAAAATATGGACTCTGAGGACCCAATCTGGAACATATAAATCTGAGTCTCGGGGGGTGGGGCTTGAGCATAGGTCCTTTTCAAAAGCTCCTTAGATGAGCTTGCTAATGTGCAACCAGCTGAGGGAGCAGACTTTTTGAGGCAAATACAGGAGGGGGGACTGAAGCAAAATATATCTGAAGAATGATGTGAATTAAGCAGCCGTGGGGCTTGGAGAATTTGGCTCTCTGAGACACGCCTCAGGACCCCCGATATCTTCAGGACCCTGGTGTAGGCGACATAGGCCATACAAGACATCTGGGTTTGACTCAGCTACTTAGTAGCCATAAATCCCTTACTTAGCAGTGTGAGCTTTCTCACACATGGAAATGCCAGTCCCCAGGCTTTCTCTGGAACAAATTGAGATAGTAGACACAAAAAGGCTTTAGAACCCACAGGGCATTTCAGGAAGGTAAACACTGATGTTTCTTTGGGTCCAGCTTCACCCTGACTGCCACGGTGTCGTGACTCCAGTGAGATCACGGGCCCCGACTAGCTGCAGGACCATTGTCCTCAGGCTGTGGAGGAACTTCCTCATCCCTACTCACTTCAGTCTGCCCATAGAGTTTGGGCTCTGATGGGAAGGGGTGGGACCTTGGTGGCAGTGGAAAGGGACTTTGACCTTGACCCCCTCTCCCCGTCCGTAGGAACATGCTTGCCAACTCAGCCAGCGTGCGGATCCTCATCAAGGGAGGCAAGGTGGTGAACGACGACTGCACCCACGAGGCGGACGTCTACATTGAGAATGGCATCATCCAGCAGGTGGGCCGCGAGCTCATGATCCCCGGAGGGGCCAAGGTGATCGACGCCACCGGGAAACTGGTGATCCCCGGCGGCATCGACACCAGCACCCACTTCCACCAGACCTTCATGAACGCCACCTGCGTGGACGACTTCTACCACGGGACCAAGGTAACACGCCCCTTTGCCGAAGGGGCCTGCCATGTCGGCTTCTTCTGTTTCTGGGGCTGCTCCAGACCAGCCCCGGGTGAACCAACCGCCCCCACTGCATTGCTAAGAGGAGGAGGGTGCTCTCGGGGGGCCACTCTGGCCACTAAAATTGGAAATTCCAGGCTAGGTGTCATGGATTTCCATGGTTACAGAAAAGATGCATTGAGGTTTATTTTGCGGATCACATCGCTTATCTCTGCACCCAGGCTGGGAATTGACTTTTTATGTTTTTATGTTACGTAATACAGACCTAGAGGAAGAAGAGCATTTGCCGGTGTTTTATTGTGGGGCGGGAGTTGGTCTGGTAGACTCCTTCATGAAGAGCAAAATCAATTCCCTAAAGACTGTGAAAAATGCGCGTGTTTCTTCTAGATGATTTTAGTGGCAGAAATGATGAAACAGACTTGGCTATTGTAACTGTCTTCTATTATCTCTCCTAACGTGTTTGCTATTTTTAAAAACAGCTTGAATACCCGGGTAGTGGGTCCTCTTTCAGAGGGCGTTACCACAGACCGTACTGAAGTTACTGAGCTGAGCCTCTGCAACTGCCTGCTCCTGAATACAAAATACAAAAATTCAGACCTGTGAAACAAATGGAGTAGGAAGACATCACATTTTGCAAAAGGAGCCATAAGTGGTTTCTTGTACCTTGCCACTGCGCTCCAGAACCTCTGTCACTGCTGTCACCTCTTCACATTGTAATTCTCTCTCACATACCAGCCTGTCCCTGGGCACCAGATGATGGGCTTCTTAAAGGCCCAATGACCTGGAACCAGAGTAGGTACCCAGTGTTTGTGGAGTGAATGAGTGAGGGATGCTTACCCATGTGGGCCTCCTCTGTACCCAGCTATGCAGCAGAGTCACCTGTGAAGATTTTTTAAATGCAGAACTGAATCAGAATCTCAAGGGCCACCAGCCCCTGGCAGCGTCATCTTGTCCTGTCTGATCTGCAAAGGACTTGGCCTGTAATATTTCCCGGGCGAGAAAGACCCAGCAGCCTCTGGTCCCACAGCTGCAGGCCTATGTCCTTTGTTAGCCCACAGCCTCGAATCCCCAATGCCCCTGCACCTTAAAATCCCACCCCTGTTCTGTCTGGACTTCTGAGGGAGCCCTTTTCCATGCTTAGGGCTCGCGCCTGCCCCCTGGGATCCGTCTTCCTGGGGTCTCAGGTGCTTCTGCTGCTGGCAGCCGCTGGCAGCCACTGACAGGGCCTCCCACACGCACCGCCAAAGAGCATGGCCAGGGCTGTTGGAACAGGCAGGGACTGGTCTTGGGGTCACAGCTCTATGGGCCAGCCCACCTCAGGCAGATGGTCTTTAACGTCTCCCTGAGGATGTGCCCCCTTCCCAATCCAGGAGCAACAGACCAAGCCCTAGAAGGCTGTGCTAAGCCTTCTCCGGCATCTGGGGCCACACCTGCCCACTGGAGCTGAGCCCGGGGAGGAGAGGTGGTAGGCAGACGCTCCCTATTTTCTCCTCTGAGAATGCTCCTGGGCCCTGCAGGTAGCACTTCACTGATGAAATGGGGAGCCCCGGCCTTACACCCTGGCAGGGTCCTCTTGCAGTCCTTCTGAAGTCAGTGAGCATATCTGGTCCACCATCCCATGCACTTGAGCCAGGCCAGGCCAGTGTTTTGTGGTTATGGCTGTTATTTTTATTGAAGTGTAGCATAAATACCAAGAAGTGCATAAATATTAAGTATACAGCATCATCGCAACTGAGCACACCTCGTGACCAGCACGCAAATCGAGAAACCAGGCTCTGCCAGCACCAGAAGCCCCTCCTTGCGCCTTCTCCGGTCACTGCTCCTCACCAGACATGACCACTGTCCTGGTTTCTAATGTCACAGTTTGTTTGTTTGTAAATAACAGCTCAATTTGAAAATAATTCACATATCATGCAATTTACTGTTTGAAGTGTAGAAGTCAATGATCTCTAGTATATGCTCCGTACATTGGTTTTGGCTGCTTATGTAAATGAAACCAGGCAGTATGCACCCTGTGCTGGCTTCTGCTCGGCACTGCTTTGGTGAAATTCCCTCGTGTGGTCGTGTGTCAGGTACTTTCACGCTTGATAGAGCCCCATGCGAGATCCACCAGGCAGAGCGCTGACTCATTCTGCTGCCAGTGGACATCTGGGCAGTTGCTAGTGTGAGGCGTCCACAGACACTGCTGCGGTGAGCACTCTCGTATGTGTCTTTCGGCAGACACGTTTCTGCACACATTTCTGCCGGGCGTATTCCCAGGAGTGGGATTGCTGGGACATAGGTAACATACGTTCGGCTTTAGGAGATCCTGCTAAATCATGTTCCGAACTGATGGTAACGGTGTATGCTCCCAGCCATCATGT
>PVKM010044015.1:0-12353 GCA_004027735.1 Carollia perspicillata | reverse complement strand
GTATCTGGAGCTGAGCAAGCGAGGCAGAGGGAACTCAGAAAGTGTCTTCCACCAACAGCCTTCGCCATCCGGGGTTCCACCGTCTCATGCCCATGGTCATGACTTTCCAGGACCTTAACCTGGATTAACATAACGTATACTTTCTATGTGTCTTTGCCCAGCGTCCATTCCCTCTGCTGGAAAGAACACCCCAATCTTCCCTTGGAAAACCACCCTTCTGTCTCACTCTCCGTTCTTTCCCGCCCTGCTCCCTGTGCGTTCCATGCCGCGGAGTCGGCTCTGAGTCCCGCAGACCCTGTGAGTGAGTGGTGACCCCCCTGCCCTGTCCTCAGCAGCCCTGCTCAGCTCCTGTAGACGCAGGCCGAGAGCATCTTTTATGGAGTCGTCCATCTCATCTTCGGTCGCCCTCTCTTCCTGCTGCCTTCTGTTTTCCCAGCACTACGGTCTTTCCTGAAGAGCCTGCCTTCTCACAATGCATCGAAGGAGGAGAGCTTCAGTGTTGTCACTTTCGCCCAGTGATATTTCAGGCTCTAGCAGTGGGGATATGGCCCCGGTCACCTTGCTGATGCCCGTGTTCCACAGTCCTGGTCCCAACTTGTTCAGAGATGGGCATGTGGCCCAGGTCAGCCCAGCCAGAGGAAAGCCCAGGACTTGGTTGGACTTACTTTGGGAAGGAAAGCACTCTGTTTTCTCAGCAGCAGCACTGGAAAACAGAGCCGAGAGATGGTGCGAGAGAGAGAGAGACTGAATTTCGGTCACGTTATTTGAGCGGCTGAATCTAGCTTGAAGCCTGCAGAATTTTTCTATCACATGAGACAATCAATCTCCCCTCCTGTGGCTTTGGTCGGACTTGCATCATTTAAACCAACCGAATCCTGACAGATAAACATGAGCGATTTCATTCACCGAGCAGGCGCTGTCTCTGTTTCCCCCTAATCCATACTCAAACCCAGTTCAAATGCACCCTTCACTGAAGAAGCTTCTCAACTCTCTCTCGAACATGCCCGCACCACAGCTGGATTCCGTACTTCTGCAGCCACTTTGTTTTATCCCGCTGCACAGCTTCTTTCCTGCTCGGGCTCTCAGAGGTCCGTGGTGGTGTTTGTCATCTTCCTGATTAGACAGACAGCTCCCTGGTGGGGCAGTGACTCTCGTCTCTGTGCGTCCATGCTGCCAGCAGTAGTGATTTGGAGAGATACTACATATGTGTGTGTGTGTGATATATTATATATGCATTGTGTATTATATAGTGTGTATATATATATATTACACACACACACATATATAAAATTACTCATTTAATGAACACTACTAAGAACACCTAATCATGATTATCAATTGCCAGGTTGCAGTAGAATGTTTCATCAAAAGCTAATTCAAAAGGCTAAATGTATCATCTGATGTCTTTCTAAACAAAGCACAAAACAAAACAAAATATAGCATCAGGCCACGTTTAAATTTCTACAAATCTTATGCTAATTTAAATAGCTCTAGACTTAATTAAAAATGTTTTCCAGTTGATAATAACGTAACTCAGATAATTAGCGCCAAGTGGCATCTAGAGCACATATTGAAAAAATGCATCTAGAGCATAAATAGACCTAATTAACAACTAGAATAACACCTAATAATTATCTTTTGTTTATGAATGCTATGAATGTTCGCTTCATTGTTCAATGCAATTGGCCATTGATGAAAATCAAAAATTATGTTTCCTCTGCTGTCTCCACGGCAATGCCTCTTAGATGCATGGCCATTTGTGTTGCCTATTTTCTTGCTGCTTTTTAAAAGACCATTCTTGTACAGTGTTTAATGATTTTGTTCTGGAATTAAAGCTGAATTATATCACAACTCATCCTGCACATTGATTTTGTACCCCTTTTGGTAATTAACTGGATGGGCCTGACTACAAACCTGCATTTTCTCGTGTCAGACTTGGAGAGATGTCACTGTGGGGTGGACAACCCACAACCAGTACAGGCATTCCTGCCCATGTAGAGAGAGACAGGGCCTGGGACCTGAGTCGAAGTGAGGCCCTGAAGACTGGCGGAATGGGGGTCCCATTGGAAGATTAGGGAAGCGGGTTCTGGAGAGGCAGGGTGTGGGTGGGGAGACATAAGTTTAGGAAGTGAGGGAAAGATAGCAATGCAGAAAGGTCCAGGCTGTTAGGGAATTTGGAACATGAGAATTGAGAAGACAGTTCAAGGCAAATACAGTTTTGGGAGGCACCTGAAAACAGCAAATGTTGAAACTGTATGTAACTGTGGGATTTCCCATAGAAATGGGAAAAGAGGAAAAACACGGACTAAACCCTGTGGGAGGCCACATGGAAGGCCAAGTGTGAATCCCAACATCATTTACTCAGTGGAAGAAGGGTCCGTGAAGGAAGCAGAGAAACCGTCCGATGTGGGGGCACTGTGGGAATAGCAGAGGATTCAGAAGGCTGAAAGGAGAATAGCTAGACAGCCATTGCCTGTTCTTTCCCTCTCACTGTGATGCCAGCTTGCTGTATAATTTAGAGAAGCTGAAGGTTACTGTCACAGAGGTCCTGAGTGTAGTGGGTAAGGTTGCCTGGATGCAGGGCCCAACCCAACTGGTTTCTTCTTATGGAACGTAGAGCAAGTTGTGCCGCCGTGTGTTCCTCTGTAGGTCAAGGTGAAAAGCCAGGGCCCATTTATAAGGTCAGTTTGGCACCTTGCACAGAGTTAAGTCCTCAACACATGTCAGCCAGGCTTGTTTTGTAGCTTTTCTTGAACACAGTTGTAAAAGCTTGGCCTGAACTCAATGGAAAGCTACCAGCAACGCTGTGGCCAAGTCGTGACTGCCCTAGTTCAGGGGCCACACACTGGAGCACACATCAGAGGCACCCGGGGGCTTGTGCACCCACAGCGGGCTGGGCCGCACTCCGAATTTCTGACTGAGTAGGTCTGGGTGGGGCTTGAGTCTGCACAATTAATGAGAAAACCGTCATGCTGACACACTGATCCACACTTTGAGAACCTCTGTCTTCATGAGTGTAGGGAGGGACTCTACGGTTTTGAGAATTCAGCCCAATCCTCCAATCCCTCTATTACCTGAGTCCTACTTGAGAACACATGTGTTAGGAAGACCAGCATTATATGCAACAGGGTGAAGTGGGCAGTGTAGTACCTCCTAACCTGTGTGGGTGTGTTCTGTTCTGGCCCTGGCAGTCTCAGGGAAGTCCCCTTGTCCAGACTTAGCTGACGTATGAATACTCCTGCAGGGCCTAAGCTGGTTTCTCTACAAGGACCTTCTTTCATGAAGACAGAAGGGCTGCATAAGATTTTAGGACTGATGAGCCCCACGAAGCCCAAGTAGACCAACAGAAACCATCAGCAACGTGACAACAGGTAGCATGTGCGAAGTGCCCCCTGGGTACCACACACTGTGCCGCTCACACTGCACATGTTGTACCAGCCAGTTGTCTCCATTACTGTGAGAGCCAGGCATTATCACACTATGTCACAGAGTACAAGGATACTTGGAAAGGCGAAGTGAGATGACCGAGGGCACCAGCTGACCAATGACAGAGACCAAGTTAGACCTGTGCTCAGAATCACTCAGCTATATGGCTCCTAAGTGCTTTCATTTCTCCAGGAAAACTGAGCATATTTGGGAGACCCGTGACTACAGTCTGCCTACACTGATTCCCCTGTATCTTTTCCAGGATAAAGTTTCCAGATAATTGAACCATTCTTCATGAGGCATGACTCCCAGTCCTTTCACTATGCTGTTCAAGGACCACACTATTCTAGGTCCTTTGAGTGTGCTCAGGATAATAAGTGGGTAGGATTATCCAGAGAAAAAGTTAAGTAATTACTCTGAGCTCAAGAGTTAAGCTACTAAACCCAAGGGGTATTATCTTCTTAGGGTTTTTCCTTATGGTCTACTGACTCTTCCTACTCAACTAAAATAATTGATTTATTTACATTTGTTTCTTATTCTATTAATTCATCCTTACTTCCATTCTTTATTTTGTTCACCTCTCTTTGTTTGATACTTGTAGAAACTAAAGCTCAGAGATAAAAACGGACTTGGGTGGGGTCACTTCCATCCTAGATTGTAGAGCAAGGGCTCAGCCCAGGTGTGATGGACTCATCTGGATTCAAAACTCCCAAGAGCCTGTGCAGTCTGACCACTCCAGAAGACAAACTTCTCATTAAGCTGAAAATGAAATTGCCTAAATTTCTGGTTCTGCACCATATGGCTGAATCCCAGCTGACAGGAAGCTCATTTCTGCAACGCACTAGGCTCATTTCACCAAGTGGGCTGATGTGAGATTTGTAGGGTGGTCATTTCCTAATCTTCTCAGCACTGTGAGCAGCAGCAGTCTTTATCATGATGCTTTCTTTTTATACTTTTACATAAAAAAGAAAATGTGTCTAATGACTTTATCCTAAATCATCTCTAAGAGACATATTGCAAGCATAAGCAACAAGAACACAAACGTCCACCTGCCTTGAAGTGACCAAAGACTATAATAATCTTTCCGCCCTTAGTCTGCATAGGGGTGGGGTGGGGTGGGGCGGAGGGAAGTTCTTAAATGATGCCATTATAGAGTTTTGTACAAGATTCAACCAAAGTGTTTGGACATCTAAAATTACCCTGTATCTTTGCAAAGTCAGATTTTAAAGCATCAAGTTGATTCATGAAGCACTAAGAAACTAATGGGAAGTGCCAAACACCATTTCTACAAAAGGATCTTGGCATGAGATACCATTACGTTTTCCCCTGGGTAATTATTTTACAGCTGGTATAGCAAAGCAGTCTTGAACAAGAGAATAACCTGAAGTGTGTGTGTGTGTGTGTGTGTGTGTGTGTGTGTGTGTGTTTTATCAACCTTCCCTAAACCTAGAACTAACCTGGAAAGCGCTGCTTCCACAAATAACAGGGAAAAATATTAACTGTGAGAGCTGGATTCAGGGTCTTATAACTAACAAATCTACATGCATTTAAATGCACTGATGCTGGAGTCCATAGGCAAGGATTTGAACTTGATCTTGGGTAAGTTTCCTAGCTTTTTCAAGCATTAGTTTATTTTTCTGAAAATGGGATACATTTGAGGAGGCATTTGAAGTATAGTGCTTTAAAGTAAAGCAGTCTGCATTCAAGATACCTGGCTGGGAGTTCTGGCTCTCTCCCTTTACTAGGTGTGGCTCAGCCGTGTCATCTGCAAAGTGGGGATGATATGTACCACCTTCGCCTGGTGGGGGGAGGTGTAAAAGTAAGAATGCACAGAAAGCATGTGCTTGGATCATTAATGAGTGGTCACAACCCAGGGTAGCCCTGGTGTTTTACATACATGTATTTTACTTATGGGGGTTTGGTATAACATTTTATTTTTTAAAGCTTTTGTGGATGAATTAAAAAGAATTTGCAAACTTCTGCTCTAAACAACTCTCATGCTATAGACAGGAAAAAGCAAGATGACAAAGGGTGTCATTCCCGTTCATGCTACAGGGTGCCTGACCAGGCATTGGTTGTCCCTCGCCCACTGCCTCTGCACCCTGACTTCTCACTTCCATGGAGCCCCCTCAAGCCAGTCACTTCTGCTTTAAGACTCTGCTGAGCCTGGTACTGCTCGGGATGGTGCCAAAGTTTTGAGACTGACAGGGGAGCATGATGGGGCCACTATTGGTGATAGCAAAGTCAGGGTCAAGTATGGGTGGGGAGTGGAGGGTGGGGTGATTGGTGGGGAAGGGGAGGGAGAGGAGGAGAGAGACAGACAGACTGACCAGACAAGCTGACTGGCTGAGGGCAGAGGCAATGACCTGAAGGAGAACAGCAGTAATGAAGAAAGAAGATGTTTTGTGAAACTAATAATAGAGGGAACAAATAGTAACTTCCAACCAGCACTTAGTGAACACTTACTTGCTAGTCAGCTTACTACTCACTTTACATAGATTATTTCATTCAATCCTTCCAAAAACTTTACAAGGTAGATACTTCTATTACTAACCATCCCTTCTCCCCACATTTTATAGATGAGCAGACATAGGCACTGAGAGGTTAGATAACTTGCTTAGGGGCACATGGCTCATAGAGGAAGACGGGTTGAAGTCAAAGTGGGTACATTTAGGGATCAACAGAAGGAAAAGCAGCATTCGTATTAGTATAGAAGCAGTATCATGCGTAATAACAGCAGCCAACAGCTACTATTGACTGAGTACTGCTTTGTGCCAGGCACTGTGATAAGTACATATGACATGCTCTCGTTTAACTGAAGGGGCAACTTGCGATGGTAGACGTTCTTAGTCCATGTGAACAGGAAAGAAAACAGGGTCAGATGTTGGTAACTTGCCCAAAGTCATACAACTGACAAGTGACAGACCAGAGATTAAGATCCAGGTCAGCTCCGGCGCCAGAGCTCTTACTAAGCCCACTGTTCTGGAGCGTGATAACGAACGTACAGCTGCAAAGCACTAATTTCCTGTGTTCTCGGATTCAATGGCTCTAACAGTGGGGCCACAGAAACTTCCTGGGCTCCTCCATCAGAGCTTCTAACTCATGGCTAGATCTAGAAACCTAAACTCTTCAGAAGTCCCCTAGGTGATTATTTGTTTTTAAATTTCTAATAAGACTAGACTTCCGGCCAAGATGGAGGCGTAGGTAGAAATACTGTGCCTCTGCGCACAACCAAAATTAAGGACAACGATGATTTAGAAACAAAAACACAACCAGAACAGACAGAAAATTGAACTGTACGGAAGTCCAACAACCATTCAACCAGACCAATAGGAGGGGCACAGTTGGTGGCCAGTGGAGAGGGGTCCAGCAGGAAAAGGCGGTGGCTGCCAGACCCAGGTGTGCAGGCAGTGAGGGGCTGACTGCAGTCACATATTCACGCGCAGATAAACTAGGCTAGAGCGGGCAGCAAGATGGACCGTGCAACCCAGGGCCTCAGCGCTGGGAAATAAAGCCTAAAAGCACCAACTGAAAACACTTTTGGGAACTGAGGTGCTGGGAGAGACTCCCAGACTCACAGGAGAGTTCGTTAGAGAGACCCACAGGGTCCTAGAATGTACACAGGCCCACCCACCTGGGAACCAGCATCAGAAAGGCCCAATTTGCTAGTGGGAAGTGGCAGAGGGGACTCTCTGAGAGATAGCAGAGCAAGTGCCATTGTTCCCTCTCTGATCCCGCCCCCACATACAGCATCACAACCCAGCCATGTGGGTTACCCTGCCCTGGTGAACACCTGAGGCTCCGCCACTCATACGTAACAGGGGCAACCTGACCAAAAAATTATGGCTCAAACAGAAGAATAAATCAAAGCCTTGAAGCCAATACTTTTAAGCGACCAAGAGATAGCCAACTTATCAGATGCACAATTCAAAACACTGGTGATCAGGATGCTCACAGAATTGGCTGATTTTGGTTGCAAATTAGATGAACAAATGAAGGTTACACTAAATGAAATGAAGGAAAATGCATAGGAACCAATAGTGATGGGAAGAAAACTGGGACTCAAATCAATGGAGTGGACCAGAAGGAAGAAAGAAACAACTAAACAGAAAAGAATGAAGAAACAAAAATTCAAAAAATTGAGGAGAGGCTTAGGAACCTCCAGGACATCTTGAAACGTTCCAACATCTGAATTATAGGGGTACCAGAAGGGGAAGAGGAAGAGCAACAAGTGCAAAACTTATTTCAACAACTAATAAAGGAGAACTTCCCCAATCTGGCAAAGGAAATAGACTTCCAGGAAGTTCAGAGAGTCCCAAAGAAGGTGGATCCAAGGAGGAACACACCAAGGCACATCATCATTACATTAGCCAAGATTAAAATGAAGAAGAGAATTCTAGAAGCAGCAAGAGATAAGGGGAGAGTCATCTACAAAGGAGTTCCCACCAGACCATCAGCTGATTTCTCAAAAGAGACCTTACAGGCAAGAAGGGGCTGGAAAGAAGTATTCCAAGTCATGAAAGGCAAGGACCTACATCCAAGACTGCTCTATCCAGCAAAGCTATCATTTAAAATAAAAGGGCAGATAAAGTGCTTCTCAGATAAGATCAAGTTCAAGGAGTTCATCATCACCAAGCCCTTACTATATGAAATGTTAAAGGGACTTATCTAAGAAAAAGAAGATAAAAAATACAGTGAAAGGACAGCAAACTCACAATTATTAACAACCACACCTAAAACAAAAGCAGACTAAGTGGACACCTAAAACAGGAGCAGAGCCACAGAAATGGAGATTACATGGAGGGTTGGCAACAGGGGAGTGGGAGAAGGAGAGTGGGGGAAAAGGTACAGAAAATAAGTAGCATAGATGGAAGATAGAAAATAGACAGGGGGAGGGCAAGAGTAGTGTGGGAAATGTAGAAGCTAAAGAACTTATGACACATGGACATGAACTAAAGAGGGGGAGTGTGGGCGGGAGGGGGTGTGCAGGGTGGAGGGGAATGAGGGGGGGAGGAACAACTGTAATGGCATAATCAATAAAATACATTATAAAAAATTTCTAATAAGACTAAATTTATCCAGGGGCCTGGTAAAAGTTTTGATTGTAAGTATCCAACAATATAAAAAGTACTAAACAAAATTTGTCGATTTCTAATATACGAATACAATGACGACATGCGGTACATCCTGTAGGCAAAGAGGTGGGATGGGAAAAAGAAGTCTAGTCATGTGTAAATAAATACAGAGCAGAGACGACCCATTTTACAGTATATTCTACCACCAAAACTACAGCCAAAAGGTTCAAAAGAAAGGCACCACCTCCCAGTAACTCAGGAGGAAGACGGTGATGGTGGGAGCCCTGGTAACACTCCCGAAAGACTGTGGGGCAGCCGCCCCCACTCACTGTGTAGTCTGCCTGTGGTGGGTTGTTGTTTTTTTCCAAAAGCAAGAAATACAAAATTGTAAGTTTGGACTAAGAACTACAAAACTAGAGGGTGCCCAGAAGAAGTGGCTCATTCTTTATTGTTATTTACAGGATCCAATTTTCAAAATCCGGTTTTAAAAAGAAGCACCAAGTTATGTTATTATAAGGTAGGCAAATGATCCTCCTTCCATACGAAAAGTCTGAACAGGTAACACATTCTTCCTCAAGTTTTAGAAAAAAGGCAGTGAGAGTACATCAGTGTGGGTTCAAGTAAGAGGCTTTTATAAAGATTTCAGAATTGAAAGGCTCCATGCTTGGGATTTATCACCTCCCATCTCAAGTGTTCAGAAAGCCTGAGTATGAGAAACCAAACTCAAACCAACCCACTGAGCCCTAACCCATACCTCTTTTCTTTAGTAGAATTTTACTTCAGTACGGAGTGGGAAAAAAGGAAACCCCAAACCCTAACAGGTAAAAGCAAGTCAAACACACACTCTATACAGATAAAAGTTTCACAAAAGCCAACTGAGGTAATCAGAGCTAAATCTGGCTCGTGCAGATTTTCAGTGGAGTCATTTGTTTTGTAACACAAACAAGGGGATTCCTAAGTTACAACCAGGTGCAGTGATTGCTTGACACATGCACAGGTCTGGACTGCTTCTGCCAAGACCACCAGCTGTGAGGACAGGATGCCCTCTGCTGTACTTCTCAGCTTGAGTGCACAGCCCACGCAAAGTGTGTTGGCAGATGTGCCAAAAAGACATCGCAACAAGAAATTTTCACCAGGGACTAGGCTCCAAGGTGGGTGGCTCAACTACCTTGATTTAAGAGAATCCAGGTAATTGGTCTAAGTCATGTTTCTAGGCACCATTTCACTCTTCCTCTCAAAGGGACACAGTAGCATCAGGCCAATTAAAAAGTCTCCTTACCTAAGACTCGTAACCTCTCAGCTCCGACTACCACCTCGTTGTTATCAGCAGAGAAGAGCAATTTCCCAGAAACTGTCTTTACTTCAAACTTTTGGCCATAAGCTTCTACAGCCTTTGGACCTGGAAGGGAGAGAGGGAGGGTACATTAGTCTCATTGCATTCAATTATGAAGAGCTTGTCATAGAGCGTAGGCACTTGACAAGATTGTACTGGACTTCAATGTAAGTGGGTTGGTTTTCAGAGGCCAGCCACGAAAATCAGTCTCAGGACTTGAGCTGTGTCTTGTCAGTTACCTTTTACCATATGCTCTTGGGCTAGGATTTTTAAGACCATCACATCCTTCCTCCAAACTAAAGCTTGAATGACATTCCCTAACATGACATTTGAGTTAACCACCAAATTACCACCAAATACTTGTAGATTTTGGGTTGAATATATCAAGGCATAGAAGGCCCGCCGCCTGCTGAAGTAACCAGCATATCTTGGCCCAGCCCCAACTGTTGTACAGGGGCCTTTAAATTGACCTGGAATCTGTCTCACTCTGTACCCTTGACCCACTGGCTGCTCTGGACACCAGACAAGTTGTATTCCCTCAGTACAGAGATCATTTCCTGGCAGGAAAGGTTACAGCATCTTGCAATTACTTGCCTAAGAAAGTTGATGACTCTTTTATGCTAGAATTTCATTTCACAAAAAAATAAATTTTACAGCGTTTGTCACATGACAACAGATACTACTCTCAAAGGTGGGGCTGTAGAAGTGTAATGAAGACGAGGCCCCTGACCCCACAGCACTTGTCTTCTGATGGAGACAGATGGATATGAGTGTGAACATATATAAATAAATACATAACTGCAGAAAGTTCTGGGCACTCTGGAAAAAATAAAACAGGTTAATGTGTTAGAAATCCTGAAAAAAGAAAGGAGACAGGTCAGTCTGTCTGCGATGGAGCCAGCTGAACACAGGATGTTCTCAGAATAGCCCGGGAGCATCAGCCCTGCAGAGGACCCAGCTCAGATGCAAAGGGATTCATCTTTTGGTCTGGAGATTCATACAGAAGAAAGTCTGGGGTTAGGGTGCAGAAATTTTATATTTAACTAGAATTTCCTAGGAGATTCTGATATAGAATTTTCATTTCCTTCTAGTTGGTAATAAGAGTCCTCCCATCTTCCAGGCAGAAATGACCAGAAACACCCCAGCAGCTGAACAAGCTGGGTTTAGTAGTCATTGCTAGGAGGGGGGACACACCACAGGGAGCCATGAGAGGCATCTTGGTATTAAGGAAGGATTTCTGACAGTATCTGGCCTTATTTTAGGTTATTTTTGGGCAGGGTTTAAAGAAGTAAGACTTTGTTTTGGATTAGATGCTGTCAGGAAGTGGGAGTAACTTTATAATTGGTACCTTAATAAATCTTTTTCTAGAAGCAGCGAAGACCAGAACAATGTTAGAACTGTAATGAATAAAGAAACAAGTCATATTAGCTAGGACAGAGGAATGTTTGGTCATTTTTGTAGTTTGGATGTTTTCATTCTCTCTGAGCTGTCTTTGTTTTTGCTCTGTCTTTACCATTCATGGCCACCAAGTGGCCTTGTCTGGTGTTGATGTTCTGTGAAATTATTTATGGTCCAACAGGAGAACACCAAGGCTTGGCTGACGGTCCCCAGCCAGCCCCTGGGTGTCAGGGGCTGCTTTCCCTTTTGTCAAAGCTGTCAGTCTAAGCATTAGAGGACAAGAATTACATCTCAACTCATTTTCTGGTAATGTGACTCTGTGCAAGTTATTTGATCTTTCTTCTTCTTTTCTTTTTAATCTTCACCTGAAGATATGGGTATTAATTTGAGAAAGACAGACAGACAGGCAGACAGACATTGATGTGAGAAAGAAACACCTATTGGTTGCCTCCTGTACTTCCCCTGGCTGGAGATTGAACCTGCAACCTGACTGGGAATTGAACCCATGACATTTTCGTGTCTGGGATGGTGCTCCAACCAACTGAGCAACCTGGTCAGGGGATTAGATCTTTCTGATCCTCATTTCCTGCATCCATAAAATTATACTATCATCTTATTCTATCTACCTCATAGAAAGGTTAAAATGACCAAATTATACTGTTTATAAAAAGAACTCTATAGGCCAAAAAAGTACTGTGAAATGTAGGGGAACTGCTCTTGTGATTATTGTCGTCATTGTGATCATGACCATGGGCAGGTCTCCAGTGCAGTGGCCACAACACAGTGAAAAGAATTAATGATGAGAACCTCTTAGGGCACTTGCCTCCTTCACATAATCACATCAATTTGGAGCCCTGTTCTCTCACCAGAACGTCCACACTAGCCCTCTGATAAAACGAAGGGCATGGGAAAGGCTTCTTCATGAGTGGGGAGCAGAAACAGCAGACATAGCACAGAATTTCCCAATGGCATGGGACCCGGGCGATATCTTCTCCCACCGTCTTTGTGCCGTAGGTGAGAAGAGCACGTGGCAAAAGTTGAGAGCTCGCTCATGGTCCTCAGGTGAGCTAATGGCGGATCTGGGTCTGGGCTTTCCCAATTGTTCCATGGAAGCAAAGGGA